>OU974074.1:7778404-8078404 GCA_918843875.1 Diadumene lineata | reverse complement strand
ACTTACCGCCCGAGCGGTTTTTCTGCAGGAATTCCCAAGAACACTTTTTCAGTTGTATATTTATCTCTTTCAAATCCACCTTCACAATAGTTGCGACTGTCAAGTCTGTAAAGAAACTATAGTATTTTGTATTGAGTTTTATCCCGAGGACCTCTTATATTGCAGACATAAACACTTACTGTCAGTTTCCTGGTAACCACTCGACCATTGTTCTTGCTCTCTAATCACTTGGATTACAGGTGTAAAAACCACGTCAGCACAACATTGTTTTCCAGTCTATTTTATTTTTGCACTGATCATATTTCTATTTATGTTTTTCTTGCAAATCTCATACCAATATGCATGCAATATGATTTAAAATGACTAACCTCAGTGTGAGCCCAATACGAAGGAGTGGATAGAGGTTGGGAAAAAACACCGAGTAAGAACACCCTTTTGAGCTTGATACAGACGACGCAATTTGAATGGACAGTACACCTTTTGCTGTTCATTAACCGCACTGAAACATTCATTCAAGCAAAAGACCATTACCATTAGCGCAAGAAAGCATTCAGTAACATGAACAAACACTCAATAACAGCAAAAACAAACAATGTATTTCTAAAGAACCATTACTCTTATTCACTGAGTACTGTTCATATTTATTGAATGCCTCATTGCGTTGATGGTAATCATCTTTCGCTTGAATGAATGTTTCAGTGTCGTTAATGAACAGCAGAAGGTGTAGTAGTGTGTTGCTCATTAAGGCGACGTACTATGCACAGTTTTTGTTCGTACCGTACTTTTGTTCTGACCGCCATACAACTTAAAACACTGCACCTACAGACTTGATGTATGAACTAGTGATGAAGTTACCTAGGCAACGATAAACAAATGTTGTGGTGAAATTGGTTTTTGCAAATAAAATATATAAAATAACTTGACCTCCACGAGTCAAGCCGCCACAAGACGCATATATTGTTAACTTCTAGGTAATTGTAAAGCAATATTTATCAGCAAAAAAAGCAAATTAGAAAACTGCTTGTGTTGATGTGTTGTTGTCCACATTCCATCAACAACTGACCGTGAAAATTCCATCACGGGGGTCTCAATTATTATACCATTAGTACTCGTGGCAACAAATCTAATAGTCGGGTTCGGTTAATAGTCCAGTTTAGTACTCCCTTTCACATAGTTCTAGCCTAAATTTTGTGTGAAATAGACAGAGATTCTTAAAATTGCAGACTGTCATTAAACAAAATAATAAAGATCCGCTCAAACGGTGAAATGTTCAGCAACTGAACCAACTTAACGTATTGTTCACCCATTAACTGTTAAGGCCGGTACACACGAGGGAGCTTGCTCCTGCAACACGCTACCGCAACATGCTCCCGAAGCAAAGCTCCCTCGTGTGCACCAACGAAAAATATGTTCAGCGCAACGAAGGGAGAGAAAACGCGGGAGCAAAAGTTTTGTTGCGCAACATATTTTACGTTGGTACACACGAGGGAGCTTTGCTTTGGGAGCGTGTTGCTGGTATATATATTCATTGCACCTTATCGCCTCATCAAACATTCTGGCCCCTCTCCCCGTGCATCAATGTTTTCGTAGAATAAGAACCTATATATAGGCAGATTTTTCATATATATATATTCCATGGCAACATTATAGGCTGGGGGGAGGGCAGTATAGTTTCAGAAAACATTCAGTGCAAACTTTTGAGCTCAAATCGTTTCGACTATTTTGACAAAGATTTTAAGCCTATAAAGCCGTACAAAAGAGAATTGGAAATTGGACTATTGCGTGGTATGCATTTTATTAAAAGTATACCTTAGCAGCTAAATAAAACCTACCCCAGGGAATAGGAAATGGCTCGTATGATTTTGTGTGAGATGATTAGAGGATTTGTGACGTCTTCAAGCAAGTTATTTACAAATCTTTTATTATTCTAATACCGTATAAACATTTACGTATAAATAACCAAATTTAAGGATTATAAGTTAGTTATCATATCTAATATTATATTCTACTATCATATTTGCTATACTGCCATATAATTATATGAGCCAATCAAAATAGTCTTCCAAGCATTGGCATGTTTATAACAACCAATCAGGTTGATTCTTAGATGTCATTACCATCAGCCAATCAGTGACGCTTTTAGAGCAGTCATTTCCGTATGCAATCAGAGATATTTTATAAAATAAAATATAAAATAATTCGTCAATCAATCAGCAATTATATATTCTTTGTTATAGTTTATCCACTTTCAAAGGTGAAGGTGTCCGTAAGATTGCTACAGCGTCGTTATAACCAGTTCGGAATCCTTGCTCCATATCCTGCAGACTTCCCTCTAAACTGTGTGTAGTTATTGCGTGAGCATGATGGGCTTGCACTAGACGCTCCAATCGTGAGATAATCTCGTAGTCTGGGACTGAGAGAGCATTGACGTCAAGGCCTAGTAACCGCGCAAGTACTTGTCGAAAATCAAGAAGCTGAAAACAAGAGAGGATGTTAGTTGTACAAATTAACTACCAACCAATCTGCGAACACGCGCTCACGCACGCAATCAATCAAGTAGGCAAGCAAGAAAAAAATACATCAAAAATTTGTACCTGTTTTTCGCGAATCCTGGTTTCCTCCAAAGCCAATTTAGTAGTACGAAGTTCACTTTGTGTTTGAT
Source organism: Diadumene lineata (assembly GCA_918843875.1). NCBI lineage: Eukaryota > Metazoa > Cnidaria > Anthozoa > Actiniaria > Diadumenidae > Diadumene > Diadumene lineata. The sequence goes on along the minus strand of OU974074.1, from coordinate 8,075,742 downwards.
GTAATGTAGATTTGGTTTGTGCTTGTGATTCACGTGCTTCCGATTCTTTTGCGTTTAGTTCGGATTTGACGTCCACTAAATATTCTTTTGTTTTTTGTTTACTTTTCGCAAGTTTATTGACCACTTGCTCAAGATTTTCAATGGTTCGTTCCTGCTCAATCGTTCGTGTCTAGAAAACAAGAACAAAATTCCACATAAGAACCTTTTGAAGAAAAAAACTTCCCTAAAAATACATCTTGGTGCCTGTTCCATAAAGGCTGAATTGGATAACGTTATCTACATGACAAAAGCTATCCCTCACATGTAATTTGTTATAGATTTTATCCGGTGGATAGAGATTATCTGGTTCATAGCCCTATCCATGGGTCCGTCCAACACAATTTAGTTAACGCACTGCGTATATTGTTTCTACCAATAAATTCACGTGTCGGCTAAAAGTACGAGAAAGCACGACGAAAGGAAGTGTGGGAGCCTTTATTTCGGCGAAATGATTCCTTTCAGTCGTGCTATCGTCTTTCTCTCCGACATCGTTTCATGAAACATGTGTTATATGCTTCAAATGCCTTCAATGCATGACTTGTAAGTAATACCTTCAGCTCACTGAGCTCCAGTAGCTTCGCTTTCAGATGTACAACTTCTTGTTTGTATTCAGCAAGTTCACGTAGTAATTTCTCGTTGTGTTTGACAATTTTCTTGAATTTGATAGAATTCTCATCTCGTTCTACCTCAACTCGCCCTTTATCTCGTAACAGTTCTTCTAGACTGTCGACTTTTTTCTTCAGTAATCCCTGATGTAAATCTTTACTCTCGATCTGTTGTTTGGCCCATTTCAGCCTTCTTTGTAAGTTATAAATAGTGGTCTTGCGGTCATCCAAAGCATCCGTCTAGGATAGGTTAGGGAGAATTTTGGAATTAGTATGTGATAATACTGACCTGCTTTGACATAGGAAAATAGTTCTTGAAAATGTGACCTTTTTCTGACCTACAAAGGGATTGCAAAGCGAAGAAGGGTGGTGTTGGGGGTGGTACACGAATTACATTGTGAATTGATTGCCAATCACAACTCCGAACGCCACGAAGGTAAATAAAATCTTTATGAAAGAGAAGGAATTGAAATACATATACATTATTGAGTTCATCATTCCAAGTTACTATATTCAATATGTAGAAACGGTTTTATCGGACATACCTCTAGCTTAATAAGCTGTCCAGCTCTAGCTAGCAGCGCTTCTCCATTGACATCAAACCCAACATCACTTGCTATTTCATCTAGTTTCATTGTAGTCGCCATCTTCTCACAGAATGCAACAAACTACATACAGAAAAAGAACAAAAAATATTAGCCGATATTCTAAGCATTTTGCATTCTGTGTTTCCTGTCCCTTGTGTGCAAACCAACAGGCATCAGCTGGGCCAGATCCAGAAAATCTCGAAGGGGAGGGGGGTAGGGGAGATGGCACAACCCCAAAAATCACCGATCAAAAGTAAAAATCCAAAAAATGATATGTCCCTCCCCTGGACATCCAGTTTGCTCTGATAAACTTGCGTGACTCGGCGATTAAAAACAACAACAACAACAAAAAACACCGAGTTGGTGAACTGTTGTCGGTTGAAATTCAACTAAAGGATATCGTGATCCAATACCTTTCTTTTGTCTTCTTTCAAGTTATCTCTCTCAACGTCTGATGATAACAATTCCCCTTCAAGACCAGTAACTCTTTCCTGAGCCTCTTTCAGCTGTGTTTCTGCCTGTGTAGCTCGTTTAAGGGTTGTACGGTGTAGACTACGTTGACTGTCTAACTCATCCGAGAGATTTTTGACCTGGACGACCATAGATTCAGACGTCTAAACAAACACACAAATAAACAGTTTTAAAATGTAGAAATAGCAGTCAGGATTCATATCAAATTTCTACAACGTCTGGCCCACCATTTTTGTTTTAAAACATTTTATAATACGTTCATGTGTACTATGGAAGAGACCTTATCCCAGCAAAATGTTCTACCGCCTTTCTACTACAGATACGTTGACGACACGTTAACAGCGATTCCTGACGAACACTCTGCAGAGTCACTTCTTGAAACACTGAATAATTACCACCCAGCTCTCAAGTTTACCATGGAAGTATCAAAATCCAACTCGATACCCTTCCTTGGGATTGAACTAATGAAAGACGGAATGACTGTAAAAACTAGACCATACACGAAACCAACCAATACAGGTCTCTATTTACACTACCAAAGCCATGTAGACATTCGCTATAAGAAGTCGCTAATTACCACCATGCTAAATCGTGCCTATAAACTTTCATCATCTTGGTCATTTTTTACCGAAGAATGTGAACGCATCAGGAATGTGTTTTTACAGCTCAACTATCCTGGAAAGCTTATTGATTATGCCATCTCGTCATTCACTGAGCGTATGTTTAATGCAGATAACCGCAACAACACCATCAGTAGCAACAACAGCTTCAACAACAACAACAATAGTGATAGTAGACATAACAACAACAACAATAATACCAATACCATCGAGAGTAATAATGATGCTAGCAAGAAGGTGTTCCGTATATTGCTACCTTTCAAAGACCAAAGAGCTACTGATAATGTACGATCTCAACTAAAATCTCTGAGTCACACCATCAATCGCAACTTACTACCAGTCTTCACAAGCAAGACGATTGGTCAAGATCTTATGCCGCGTGAACGTAAACCTACAATTATCAGCCAATACAATGTTGTTTATGAGTTTAAATGTGGCTTGTGTTCTTCAAGCTATATTGGCTACACATGTAGGCACCTTCACCAACGTATCGATGAACATAAACTTCCATCTAGCTCAATTTTTAAACATATCAGAGACGACCACGGAATTACTTCAACAACTTACATTAATCAAGATCGATTCAACATCTTTAAACATTGTAATAATAAGTTTGATTGCCTTATTTACGAGATGTTATTTATATCACAATACAAACCATCTATTAACATTCAAAGTGACTCACTAAAAGCCAAACTCTTTGTTTAGAACAATACCTTTTGTTATCAGACCGATATTATAACTTTGACATTTACATATATTTATTCATTCGTACCTGATGATGATGCTCGATGCATCGAAACGTTGTATAATTAGTCTCTTGGTTTTAAATTTTGCCATTAAATTGACATCAAAATCGCTTCTAATAAACATTTTATAACATTTTAAAAGTCAATCCTACGATTTTTGTCACAAGAGTTAGTTTAGAAGAGCGATCTTTGGACAGCAATTCTCCAACATGCAGTCTCTATCATGCAGTCTCTATCTAGAGCATTGATGAGTAAAAAACGCCCAAGTGTACACCTCAATGTTTCTATTATTTTCTGAGCGGCAATTAAATGCAAAGCTGTAACATCATACAGTGATAAGCTGCTCGATAGGAACAACGATAGCTCGTTTGGCGCCAAAACTTCACTAAAACATGCACGCACGCGTAACGATTTCGCGCTAAAAAGGAGTAATTTTTTTGTGCGGTACAGGACGGAGATAGTACTCACCGATTTGAGTTCTTTGTATCTTTTTATTGCATTATCGACTTTAGATAGTATAGACTGTTCATTTTCATCAATCTCTTCATCTGGAGCTGTGACTAGTTGAGCTAGTTGACGCTTGAACCCACAGAGCTTTAAAGGACAAAAAATTAAAATACAAATGAATAAATGAATCGATGGGACCGTAAATAAAATAGAGCATTGCAGCAGTTGAATGAATGAAATGACAAAAATCATAAGAAGAAAAGTCGAAACAACATTAAACTTGAAGCACATCATTTGAGACGGTGAAAGCTTCTTTCTGAGTCAAAGACGAATAGCACAAAGACTCGCTCCTCCAATTATGACTTTGAGTTCTTGTTGTCTTAATATCTTTGAAAAATAAGCTTTTGAAGTCAGTTCTTGTTTTCATATAAGAAGACACAACCCCTGCTCAGGTGACTTTATGTGCATGTAACCATTAATAAATACCAATCCAGGTCTACTCATGTAGAGCTATATGAAAGACAATGTAAACCATGTTTGTACCTTAAACTCAGTAGCTTGTCCTGTGTATTGACTTGTATTCAGGGCTTCTTCCATGGATTTTATTCTGAATTCAAAGTAGAACAACAATTATTAATAGTTGAAAACCGTGCAAACTAGCAGTTGCGCTTTTTCAACTCAAACACAGTTAGTCAAAACCAATGTACGCTCGCGCCCCAACAGAAAGTCAGAAACGCTTGCTACGCCGGAATACTAAACGTTTCATTGACTTACTTTGCTTCTCGTTCTTCCAAGTTCTTGTTCATTTCTCCCCAAGCATCTTGGCTTGACGTTACTTGTCTCTTTAGTCTATCAACTTCAATCTCCATTTCTCTGACTTGTTGTTGTAGCGTGTCGCGTTCTCGGAGTATGGAGTCCATCTGTTGTTTGTGTTCATTGGTCGATTTCTTCTCTTGACCAACCTCAGACACCAATCGCATTATGGTTTCCCTAATAAAAAGACGTCGATAAATTTGGTATCTTTATATTGAAGTATCTAATTCTTAACGTTGTTCCAATCCGTGCTGCGACTTTATCTTAGTCGAGAGCGACACAGTATATATGCGTTCCACAGCTAGAATCCAAGAGCTGCTCTCTTAATGCTCAGACCCGGTTCTCACTAGAGAAAGAGACGCAAGCATAAGCCCAAATGTTTTCTCATTGTGAAATGGCATTGGCAGAAAAAGAACGGAAAGGTTTGGTCATATTTATGCTTGCACTTACGTTTGTGCTTATTTCACGAGTGTGGATGCCACAAGAGAAATTCTTAGCTATTTTTGCGCTTATGTTTGCGTCTACTTCACGGAAAACGATTAATTTCACAGGAGCACGCCTAACTTTAAGGTTTTAAAAGGTTATACGAAAACGTACCTGCTGGCTTTTGCTTCCATGTTACTTTCGTGTAGATTTCTTGTCAGCGTATTGGCTTTATCGACTAGGCTTGATCTCTCTCTAGCGATTTCTGCTACCTTAGCTATAAGTGCCTCTGTTGCAATTGTGCTGATATCTGATGTATTGATTTGTAGAGCTTTTATTATTTGACGACGCAGCTCTCCAAACTAAATGGATAACAGTGTAAGTAATTAGATTGATGTTTGAGTTTACGAAGAAAATCCATAATGAAAAACAGTAAAATATGCCAAAACAGCAAATCAAAAAAAATAAAAATACTGAATAACAACACCCACACACACAAAATAGAGAAAAATAAACAAGAAACAAAAAAAAAACATCAACATGGAAACAAAGAAAGAAATGGAATGATAAACAATAGTCTGTAAGCACACCGAAACATTTCAAGACAGATTTACTTATACCCACTAGTGTCCAAGTTCCTACCTTCGTTTCCCAGGATGCAGCTCGTTTAGCACCTTCTTCCTCAGCAGCAATATGATTCCTGAGGGATACGTCTGATTGTTGCAGTTTATCTTGTAAGTTTTGTAATTCTTTACGTAACGATGCTATGGTGACATCACTTCTTGACGCTATGTTCTCTCTGTCTTCTGCGTCATCTTCTGCTTCACGTACTCTTTGTCTCAGAGAATTCACTAGAGCTTGTAGTCTTGCTTCGTTTTGCTTACCACTTTCAATGTCACACTAATGATACAGAAATATAGTGGTATTAAATCAACAGGATCTGATGCATTTAGTTTTTAATAAATGACTTATATGAATTTAATCACAGGATACAATATAATGTATCCTCATATATCCTCAGACAAGCTGCTTCTCTTGCCTCTTTAGTATGCCTGCACTATCATCCTTGAACTATAATAACTGGAGTACTCCTGATAGAACCTGTTTTGCCAATCAATCCTTAAAGGTTCTTGTTATTAATTATACATGACTGATATCTCCTTCCTGAAAGTACATTTTCCTTTTGTGGAATGTTTCCTGATTCCATTGGTACTTGAGAGTCTCCAGCTTAACCTACAGCTGTACATATGTTTACAAATCTACGTACCCTGAGTTCCATGAGTTTTTGCTCTTTTTCTCCCATTGTTTGGTGGAGTTCTCTTAGCTAGAAAATGAAACATTACACCATTATCAACATAAGAATGAAGAAAAAGGTACAAATATCTCTCTTTAGGGATGGACCATTACATATTTGAGGGGGAGGGGGGTTGGGCAATTTTTTTTTTTTTTCAGGATATCTTTTTCCCATGTGATGGTTGTCCAGGATATTTTCTTCCTCTTTGCATGATATTTTTTATTGGCACATCTGCCGTGCACAATAGTTTGTCTCTGTTGGGGGCTTTGCTCGATAATTTTTTTGGTACCGGTATTTGCCCAACCCCCCCTTAAATATCTAATGGTTCGTCCCTTAAACAAAGATGAAACCTCCCTTCGCTCTGTGGTTTTTCCAAAACAGGAAACCACTCAAGGTTCAAGTGTAAAATAACTTGACTTGATATGAATCCATACCTCACTTTGCACTCTTGATGTAACAACTTTTTCTGCAGCTAAATCAGTTTGAGCTGTTTCTGCAGTACTTCTGTAATGTGACAGCTGAAAATAGGAAAGGAATGATTCATTACTAGTTTAAAACAGAGACAATTAGCAATACACATATAAAAGTTAGTGGGACTGAACTGCTAGATCTAATTGTTATATGGACCTGACACACTTTAGACCTTCATGGAAGGGTCACGGATTTTCTTCACAGGAGGATTGTTGTATTAAGCAACCATATTATGCGATAATTATCACTCTCACTTGTCATAAAGTGTTTGTGTGTCTTACTTGTGAAGAGAGAGTTTCTTTGTCTTGTGTTAATCTGGTTATTCTGTCTCTCAGGAGCTGTACATCATCAAGTGATGAACTAAGGTCCAGAGAGATAGATGGACTTCGTACAGGTGGCTGGCGGATTCCATCACTTTGCTATCACAGATACATACAAAATATGAATTCATCTCTAAATTGTAAAAATAAGTAGATGTAACTAATTTTGGAATTTATTTAAAAGAAAACTAAAATTCTAATTATGCTTTGATTAAAGCAAAGATCAATAGTTGTTATTTATCAAGTGGAGTGTGCTGGGATGGATCGACAATTTTTATGCATGTCTGAAGATAGCTTTCATGCAAGCAGGGGAATAAAATAATATTAGATCACCCAAACAGTCTTTCTGAAGACTATTCCCAACCACATGAACAATCTATTTATACGTAAATTCAAATTATTCAATAGTAGAGATTACCTTTTACAATTAAAATGGCTTCAGGAAGAACTAATCATGGTGCAAAGCAGATGTGAATTATCCCCCTCCACCACAATAATTAATGACAGGTTACTTAAAATACTCTGAGGATGTACTGTACATGATGTGGAAGTTGCAAACAATTCTTTATTAAACACTTAAACATTTATAATTCTATTAAACTTCCCTTTGTTTGCCTATAGGGCACATGTTATTTTTTCATTTACTACATTTTTGCGAGAAAGGTGATTGCTATTTGTGTAATGGTATTATCACTGCAGTGCCTCAACAAAGTGAACAAACACTTTACAAACACTGAACAGTCAAGTTAGAGAAATATTGACAAAGGCTTTGGTTGCTATACACCAAGAAATAAAACCACCATTAATAATTAATAGACTGAACCATTGAACTAATTAAAACACAGATAAAACATAAAAATATTTGACAAATTAGAAAGCAAGACGAATAAAGTAAACTGCGAAGTTTAAGAGGGGCAGTTTATTTATGGTGCATGTACAGACGATTTCACAAATAATGTGTTGTCAGAAAATAATTATGAAATATTGAGTATTTCCATATCTAGTAACTATGGTATTTCGGTTTGAGTTGACTAACATTTTTAGTTGTATTTTAAAAGTACAGCTATTTTGGTAACTTTTAAAAATAAAGCTATTAGATTCACATTAAAAAATTCTTGATAATGTTGCTATTAAGTGAGTAATGTTTCAATGAACAGCACATGGTAAACAGCAACATCAAACTCGAACACTCGCTCCATAACTAACCTCAAATCGTCTCTGTATAGGAGAATTGTTCCTTGAGCTGTTCTGACTGCCAGATTTTCGGTATCCAACAATCGTTGGCGGCGAGTTTCTGTAGAATTGCCGTTCATTTCCAGCGTCTCGTGTCAGTTCTCGAATATCAAATCCAGAATCTTCAAGATAGGTCAAATTTGACTGATGTTTCGATTCCATTAAACCTTGTTTTTGTATTTTAGGGAGAGAATCTCGACGGTCTGTGTAAGAGGATGCCATTGCACCCGTTTACATGGAGAAATTACTAGATCTATTGAGTTACTCGAAGACTGTAAACTACTACACTCGACCGATCGTGGAATAATATTTGGAGCGTCTGGTTGTCTTGGATACGATGTATACAGACACATGGGCCGATCCTATATCGACTTTTTATAACTAGTCGATATCTAATCGAGAATACTTCACTTTTCATTTTGACATATAAAATAACAAAAAGAAGATAAATAAATAAAATAAACAAAAATATAATTACAAGAAGCACTTGTAAAAGAAGTAAAATTGCATTGGATTTGAATTTGCAGTTGAATTATTGAATTAATAATTGAATTATTCTTTTAATTTCTTCAATGTTAATGATATTTTGCTTTTTTGACATTTTCAATTGAAAATCAAATATCAGAGAAATGATTTATTGCCATATCACTAACGGGGAAAAATATTTTGTGAAGATTAACAAAAAAGCGAAATCCTAATATGCGCACAAAAGATCTTAGTAGTTGTCCCTATTCTGTATTCTGATTGGTTAATGCAAATTAGCGCGCCTAAAGCCAATCAAATGTCAGCATTCACACGACTCCAAGGACGCCATCCATACTTTATTTTAGCTAAAAGAAACTCAAAGAAGCAGTGAACGGAGATTCTAAGTTGCTTTTACTACTTCTAAGGTACAATTTCCATTTTGATATATACCAAATAGATATATTGCAATTCTAAAGTGTGATTTCATGCATTTGTAGTTATAACGATGGAAAGTCCTAACCCAAAAACCGTACCAGAACTCATCCAATTTGTCGAGGGGACATTACAAAACATGCAGGACAAGTTCCAGTCAGCAGAAGATGCGATTGTGAAAAGGATTAACGACACAGGACGAAGAATTGACGAGATAGAGAAGACTCTTACAGATCTCATGGATCATTCTGGGGTTGGTGAGCCTTTTGAAGAAGATTTAGAATCAGAGGACGACAAAGCAAGATGAACGGTTACTAAAAACAAACAAACAATTACCAACGAATAGTTTCTCCTTCTCGGACGTTTAGTATGGTTTCGAAATGCTCATTCGAATTCGCGAGTTTTTTATTTCTCTTGATAATTTTATAGCTATTTATTTCTTTGTGTGATTTGATGTAAAGATGGGAGTTTGCAGGGTTATTTATTTCAACCAGAACACTAGTATAATATGTAAATGAGATGTTTAGCAGAACTTTTTACTGTGACAGATGATTTAATAAACAGAGTGTAATATAAGAAATTTGGTAGGCCTCCTTTTTATGGATATTTACAATTAAATACGGAAAACTGGCAGCGTCAAATGCAAGAGAGTTTGTGCAATGGGACAGCTTCATACATTTGTAGAGGAGGACAAGGCAAGATGTGGATTGTATTTCTATTTTTATGACTCCAGTAATGTGTCATATTTTTGATCATCTTTGAGGCTTGTCTACATATGTAGCATCTCACGAGTTTGCTTTCAAAATTATCGTTAGTACCATTTTGCATTTAGAAACCACTCTGACATGATGGCAGATTTTTTTGCAACTTTTATGTGGTGCTGAACAGGGCCCAGGTACATGGAAATATTGTTTCAGTTCACAGTATCTGACAACTTCTTTTATAGTACTTTTTACTGCACCATGAAACATTACTCAGACTAATACGTAGTTCTTGATGGTGATAACTAGTATTAGATCTAAAACTACTCTTCTGAGTCAGGTCTTCTTGTGTTTATTACAAACTATCAGACACTGACTGAAACTAATTAGTCATTTTTGTTTCATGTTGCAATAAAAACGACTCTAACTCGATTGTCTGACATTTATCAGTTCTGATAGGGGCAGTGGAGCCTGAACGGACGTTGGGGGCAACTATAGATCAAACACAGGAAAATCATGAAATATAAAAAATAGAGTGCACGCACTTAAAGTGTGCAACATAAATACCACTAATTAGTGCTATGAACTACTAAATAGTGACAGCTTTTGCACACTTTTAGTGTGTGCACTCTACTTATAAATAGTAGCTATTTAGTAACTATGTGTCACTATCACTCAACCAGAACATTAGTTATTTCTTTTGTCTGGGTATTGTGTTCTGGTTGAGTGCTAGTGACACATAGTTACTAAATAGCCGCTATTTGTTAGTATTTCATTTGTTTTTATTTCATGGTGTGTGAAAATGACCACTGTTTGGTTTGCTCTGCTTTGTTGTCCCTGGTTTGCCTGGATAGGACAAATTTACACAGAATTTCAGATTAACAGACTGTTTTATGCAAGCCATTTTGTATACCAGGGACTTCTGTTCTTCCCATACATGTTCTGCATATTGATCATTTCTCCAAAATATGAGAAGATTCATAGTGAGATTTTTACATTCAATCACTCATATCTTAGCCATTTTTTGTTCTATCTTTGTAATTTTCATCCACGTTCAAACTCTCAAAAAACATTTTAGTGACCTCATATGGGACATACAATCAATCCACTGACACAGTCTAGAGCAAAATAGTCTGTCACTACATCAACATCAAACAAATTAAAAAAAAACATCTTTTTATTTAAAAACATTTTGTCTATTTAAAATCACATCATTTATTAAGGAATTACAAATTCTGAAAAAAGATTGTATGTCATAATTTTGCCAACCATAATAATTACTATTACACCTAGATATTGATGTGGGCTCCACTGTCCATTTAAAACATTCTTTAAATTTTAATATAACTCAACTCGATGTTATCCTCATAATAAAGAAACCAAATAAGTCTTGATCTGCACATGCAATGTTCAATTTTATTATAATTTGATATTCAATAGATATCTAATAATTCTAGTCATCATAAAAATGTACTTACTTTAATCATTATTTAATATATAACTAATATAAGTCATACATAATTACTATATCCAATTTTAAAATATGTATTCTATTTTTGATCAGTTTTTGAGTAATTATTATAATTTTGTATTCCATCATATCATTTTAAAGTAAATTTCATTCTTTTGTTAACAAGTGACCCCAAACAAGAACTCTATATCCATATATCTATGTATATATACAACACGCAAGCATGTATGGTTACACTCAGGTAAAATGAACAATTTCAATTTCATAAATATATACATAAAATGCATAAATGATAGTTATGTCAAAAATCCATATAAAATAATTACTAATAGTTGATAAAACCTAGTAAACTAAAATAGTTCATCCATTTCACTATACACTATTGGTCTTAGACTGTAAGAGTTTGTCATTTTCTCCACTATTGGCAGGGTCTATGACCTCAACGTCAGGGCTACTATCATCTCTGCTATCATGTTTGTTTTCATCCGTCTTGTTTTCAGCCCCGTCACTACTCTCCTTGGCGTCTTCTGTACACTGACCATTTTCTGGCAGGAGCTTTTGTTTTTCACTTGGGTCTACATCTTCAGAGGGCTTTATAACATCAAGAACTGTCTCTTTGTCATCTGAGTCTGCTTTAAAATAAAATAAAACAAAAAAGAAAGTTTGATTAACAATCAAACAAGTTTTAGTGTGTGAATGAACTTATGCATAGTCAGTTGTCCAGTTGAAAGACTGATTTAGCGAAAAAGCAATGTCATTTGCATATATCAAGTTTACATTTTACTTGATTTAAACACAAAGCTTCACATATTATATAGTATATATCATATATACATACATAGTTTATTATAATTTTGCGATGAAGTTATTTTGTACATTTTGACTCATCATTTCTTCCAAAAATATAAATCATGAGATATTCAAATGACTTTGCCATTTGCTAAATCAGTATTTCAACTGGACAACCATTTCAAGAAGGACCTAGATATGGTAGAACTAAGGTTGCATATATTCAAGGCCCATGGAAACTCCTTAAGGAAATGTAAAGGACCTTGAACATAGGTGTTGCATTAATTTTACAACATGTCCTTGAGAATGACTGGCACATATTTATTATGATTTTGTATAAAACAAGTATTATATTACTTTGATGATGAATTAAAGAAAACTAACAACTTTAATAGAAAAACTTGTTTTGTTAAAGTGGCATTAGCAGCAAGTTAAGACAAAAATCCATTCATTGATGTTATCAATTCATGGTTTTCATCAAGGCATTCAAGTAAAAGTAATGAAAATTAATAATCAACTCATTCACCAAAATTTGGCAGCAGTCTAACCACAATATCCCCTATTCATTCCTTCATTTATTATTCTGTCATTAGAGTATCATACCATCATCCTCATTTTCGTCAATGTCTTTATCTTCAGGTAGAGCTCTTTTATCATAGTAAGCATCTCTTGCTACTTCATACAGTTTTCTAGCCTCTTCAGTACCAGTTTGAGTAACAAGTTGTGAAAAGATATTTCTAGCATTCTTTAACAGGACATAAGGTGCATCAAATTCCTTGATACGTCCAGCATCTAAGACCTAAAATACATAGAAATTCATTTTAAAATTAGGATTGTCAATTTTGTGATTGATTGATTGATTGCTTAGTGAGTGGCCTCTAGAAAGAGCTTGTCAACACTCAAGTATTTTATCTGTAATCAGCAAATATTGTTACTCATTGTTATCATAACTGAAATTTTCACTAAATTCAGTAATATATAAGTATGGGCATTGTTTATTTATGAGTGACAGACTTGAACAATTATATTATAGCCAAATTTTTATTTGGTAACCTACTATTCAAAACTTTGTTGAAGGAATAAAAAATGCATGTACATGCTTTATTGAGAAATAAAGCACGCAGGGATAGGCAGAACATGAGAGAAGTGCTAGGAAGCATGACATGTAGTGGAGTGCTTCTCACACTTTTCAAGTGTTCTGCCTATCCCCGAGTGCTTTATTTCTCAATAAAGCACAGCAAGGAAGTTTTTATTCCTTTTATAAAATACAAATTGACAAAGAAGAAGCAAGAAGTTAAAAAGAAGCTGTTGTGTGCGTGCTTTGTACTCTCATAAAGCACGCGTGTTGACCAATCAGAGCATACAATATATTATAGTTATTTTATAATTAGAAATAAACAGCCCTTGGATTTCGTTTCAGAAAACACAAAATCCAAACAACATTTTGAAATAATTGTGGGTCAGGATACAACCAGTTTGGCTGCAATTACAAGTACTTACAAGAACTCTATCAGAATCCATTATTGTATGCAAGCGATGTGCAATTGTCAATACAGTACATGCTTTGAATTTTTCACGGATAGTTGTCTGAATCAAAGCATCAGTTCTAAAATGGAAACCACAAGACAAATATTTAGTAATCTGGTATTTGCATCTGGTAATAGTTAGTAAAACAATCATGATGATTTTATTACACTGACAATTATAATTATTAATTGATGATATTAGGTATGGTATTAAATGGTCTCTCCAAAATGTTCAGAGACTGCAAGAAAGAGGTCTTGAAAATCAAGGTCAAGATGTAGTGAGACTTTCAAAATTCAGTACCAACTGACTTTGATTTAACATTTTCAGATACTGAAACAACATAATCATCATTGTAATTGCACATCATCATCATCATAACCATTAGTATTATAATTACTGTTAAATGATATGAGTAACTGTAAAGCAATTTAAGCAATTGCCTGAAAAAAAAAATTCCAACAAAAAAATTATCCTGACTAATAAGGTTTGTGTTGCTGATTTATGAAGCAACATATGTCGATGAGCTGGTAATTTGTCATGTTCATCATTGTGAGGACTACAAGGTTTCATCATTGCTATCATTACTATCATCATTGTAGTTTACCTTGGATCAACATTAGCAGTAGCCTCATCAATTACCAGTACTCTACTGTGTCTTAGTATTGCCCTAGCAAGACACACCAACTGTCTCTGACCAACACTAAAGTTACCACCTCCCTCAGACAACTCAGACTCTAGTTTATCAGGTAAAGCCTCTACTGCTGACTTGAGCTGAACCTATAATCATAATATATAGACAGACAATTAACTAGCAAACTAACACACACTAACACAGATATTTATCATTGAATTTTCCATAAAATACCAATATTTCTCCTTTCCAAGAAATATTATTTTCCCATGTGAAAATATCGCTACTATGAATTCATACATATTAATACTTATCAAACTATGAAATTATCTTATGAAATTGATTTATGGATAATTATATGAATATGAAATTTATCTTCTTGTGTTGAAAATATTTCACTCGTTTTTATATTTTGTATCTCTGTGTGCCCATGTCATATCCTCTATTTATTATATATATAACAAGACTTTCTTGCATAAAGCCAATTAATGAATAAAACTCTGTATGCTATATTTAGCAATACGTCCAATCAGAATGACATATAGCATTTCTCACCGCTGAAAAATAATTATGGCCAACGCACAGAAAAGGGGAATCTACTAATACAATCACAAAGCAAGCTACAAGACTTAAATGGCTTCTCGTACAGTTTTGACTGGTGAAGCAAAATGGCCTAAGATCCCATAACAGGTAGACAAACAAACATACCAGAATATAAAATTAAAGATAAAAAAAATGCACTGACTGTATGCATAGTTACCTCATCTAAGACCTTCCATAGTTCAGCATCACTGTATTCATTGAAAGGATCAATGTTCTTCCTCATTGTACCACTGAATATCACAGGGTCCTATAACAGTTAGAATATATGTAAGAATAGCCAATCTATTCTGGTGTCATTTTACTATCAATGACCACCTGCATTCAATGCAAATTCTCTTTCATATTCAAATTATTATTCCCTTTGGAGAATGACAAAACAATTGGTGCTAATTGTGCTACAAAAGAAAGAAAGAAAACTATTCTGGTAGTTGTAGTATATGACTCCGGCCATAATGCAAATCCCCTATTCCTAGTTTGATCGCTGATTGGTTGAAAGGAAGATAGAAGTATATATTATATATATATATGCCAATCAATCAGAGATAATTTATCATACCAGAGCCTACAATAGAAAATTATTTTGTTTCAATCATCATACAAGTGAGGCATCTGCCTGAAAATAAAATTGAATTCACCCAGGCAAATGCTTCACTTGAATGATTTTTGCACTGCAGGCTCAGCTCTAATATCTGCCATAAATGCTGTCATTTGTTTGAGTGTTAAACTGTAAATTGTCCTGTAAATGTTTTGAGTGAAGGATATTTAATAAGAATGATGATAAACTTTTTTAGAGCTTTACACAACCTTTGAAAACTCTTATAAAATCTATGAAAACCTAAAATATATAATGTATGTAAAATGGATAGCGGTAATGTATATAGAATTAATAATTATAAGGATCAATAATAATAATTAATATTAATATTTTGTAGATTTCCAAAAAAAACTGGACAAAAATAATTGCATCTATTACATAGAACAAAATTCTCACTTGTGGTATGATAGATATCTTGCTCCTCAAATCTTTCAATCCCAGTTCTTTGATATTCATACCATCTATTTCAATCAGGCCAATTGGCTCTGCCAAACGAAACAGAGTAGATAAAAGAGAAGACTTCCCTGCTCCGGTTCGGCCAACAACACCAATCTACAATAACAGCAAATAAAAAATATTGATAGTTTTATTAACTGAATTCAATTTGCACAGGTGAACACAGGGGCAGATTCATAACTTTCAACATGGGGGTGAATGTTGTTTCCAATATAACAAAACAAAATGCTATGGAGCTACCATCAGACCAACAATATTGTAATATCAAAAATATATTTTCTTTGAATAGACACCTGAATATATATTAGGCCTTAATTTACATGTGAAACATTAGAAAAAATGAAATGTAAAACCATAACATGATTTGAAAAGTTCTAAACTAGTGAATTACTAAGTGTGGGCTGTGTCAGTGTTTCAATTATAGAAGCAACTGTAAAATATATTTGCAGCTTAGACACTGTAAAGGGATGATGGATTATTTTACTACCATTCTTTTTTCTTCTTTTCTTTCAAATTGATAAAAATATTTTGATCCAAAATATCATAATTCAATGACTGGCAATCTGTATTTGATTAGCTGTAGGCTACCACCGATTACCTGTACCTTAAATCTGTCTAAATAAAAAAAGCAATTCTTGTAATGTACTTCTTCAAATAGTCTTTATTATGTACTGAATTGGATTAATTACTGTCTGATAGTATGGTACTAAATAAAAATCAATGTCAATGGCAATACTGATTTAACAACTTACTGCTCTTGGATCTGCACCTGGTATATTAGACTGATTTATGATTGAGTGATTGATTAACCCTAACCCTAAGGACCACATGCACTCTGGTTGCACAATCAACATACAGGTGAGAATGTTTGAATGAAGTCAATATAACAATAACAAATTACAAATAACAAATTGACAAATTACAAAATCTCACCAAGTCTTAGCAAAATGAATATTAACTGATAAAATGCTAGAACTCACCTTTTCTTTAGGTTTGATTTGACATGATATATTGTGCAGCACTTTAGGAAGTGTTTTATGGTACATGAATGACATGTTTTCAAAGGTAATTTGTCCTTTATCAGGCCAGTCTTTACTTGGCTTAATGTCTGTCTCTGCTGGTGCTTCTGGTTCTAAATCTGTGTATTCTAGAATCCTCTCCACTGATGTCATCTAAATTACACATGCATAAACTCATCATCATCACCATAATTGTCATCATATTAACCACTCAATGATATGGCAGTCATCAGCATGATACTTATGATATCATTATTGTTTTTAATATCACACATAATTAAGCATTTGAACTTTGGACATGTTAATCGACCTATTACTATAAGCAAAATACATTAAATGAAAAGAGGTAAATATTTTATGTCAACATCTTGAAGAAAATATCTCCAAAATCACAATAAATTGTACTTAAAACAAATTGTTCATTTCTTTTTAAATGCGTGGTATTGTCACATGAAATATGCTGTAAATTTACAGCATCTTCTGAGTGACAATTACACAAATTGTAAAAAAAATCAGAATTGTTGTTTAACTGTCCCATTTTATGTTAGGTGTGCATGCACTGACTTGATTATCTAACATGATTGAATAATGAGAGGTCAGTGGTCCATGTCCTGTGTGAACCCAACTGAGGCATTTGTAAATCTGTCACTACACTCCATTTAACATTATTCACACAAAATTAATTTGCAAATCATTTGCTGCATATTCAATCAATAAATCACAAACTTACCATATTTTCTACTTCAGCACTTTGTCTGACGCACTGTTGAAAGACACCAGATATCATGATAGCATAGGACAGGGTGAGGCCTACAACACCAGCACTCAGAGCTGAAAAACATTGTAATATCAAATCAATAAATACACTCACTATCTCCTTGAAAGTAGTGTAAAATAATGATTAATACTATCTAAAAATTTAACACTTATAGTTGCTGAGAAGTATTGGTCAAGTGAAACTACCCCAGCCTAAGAAATTAAATTTCAATTATGGGGACATTAACCAGTGACAATGTTTCTAAGTACTCATGTTTAAAAACTGCATATAGGAGTCTGTAAAGTCAGCCCAAAAGAGCAACTATAAACAGTCACAGAAAATCCCAGAGAGGAATAACTGCAGAACTATACATTCTACATTCAAATTCCCCTTTCTGGAATTCAAACACCGGACTGGGGTGAGTTACAGCTTTACTCAAATTATGATTATACCAACCCCCAAACGAGAAAGAAATTACCATTTTTAGTATTATCACCAAGTTTCAGTGTGTATGGATGAATATGTATCAAGTGGCAATTTTTCAAAAGTTGCAAAAATAACAAAGAATGTATGGTTTGAAGACAGCGTCCCAAATTGTTCCATACATTCTCTTTAATTTTCAGATTTCTTTAAAACCCACAAATCAGTCAGTATTTACTTAAACTTTCTGAAACTTGGTAATTGTAGTGCAATCTTTCATAAGGTGTGATTTGTTTTTTGATTAGATAAATATTTCTAAATTCGTCTTCAGTCCCTTTTTGAATTCCGGAAAGGCCAATTTGAAATCAAAAGTTTTTTTCAATATATATATACATATGCAGTAAAAATGTTATTATCATTATTTCGGCCAATAACTTACTATCCCTAAGTGTAGGTGAAACAATGGCAACAAAAGATATGAATATGACACACAACAAGTCTAGTCGATAACTAAGCCAGCCAGAAGAAGAAATGAAAGTCATCCATGCTCTATTATGCTCATCCTGGTAGTGGTACAGCTGATCTGAAAAGGTTTCCTCAACACCAAATGCACGGATTGTATCGAGACCAAGCAGAGTGGTAGAGAAATGACCAAACACTGGACTACGACCTGTTAACACAACAAGTAATGCTAATTATTCAACTTACAATACTTTACTCTTCTTCATTATTTGATTCATCAGAGAATACATTAAACATATCTAGAAACAAGTGTATTGGATTGTGTAAATGAATAATAGCCCTTACAGCCCCCAACCCAGGCTCAAAATTATATAATGTAGTAGGTTAGATAGTTAAGTAAGTATCGCTATCATCATTATATTTTACTGTTTCTAATCAGAAACACAGACACAGACTAATCTAGTATCTTACTGTCTAGTTTTTATCTCTTTATTTATTGGATTGTGTAAATGGATAATAGCCCAGTCCCAGCCCCCAACCCAGGCTCAAAATTATGCTTGTAGTAGATTAGATACTCAAGTCCATCAAAGGGATTATCACTCACTTGTTCCTTCAATTCTCTTAACTTCTCTAGATGTCTTCATGTAATATGATCTCAGATACCAGAACAAGATGACTACTGGTATAACAATAGCAAAGGTGACTGGATTGTTGATAGCAACTAGACACAGGATACCCATCACCATCATACTAGTCTAAAACAACAACAACACATTGTTAAAATCATTAATATTAGGTGATTAAACAACAAACCAACCAACATACAATCTGTTATGCTTTGCAAGAATTACCTGAGTAAAATCACACACTATGAATGGCATCATGTCATCAACAAACCCCATGTCTTTAGAGAACCTGTTTAGAATACGACCTACACAAAACAAAACCATAAGTTATAATGAGATAGACAGGTCCTTAACTGTACATAGATCTCTTGCCTCATTATCTTTACAAGCAATGTGATAACCGTAGAACCAGAGAGCACTTCCTGCAGTGAACTTTTTT
The DNA here is from genome assembly GCA_918843875.1 of Diadumene lineata. Taxonomy (NCBI): domain Eukaryota; kingdom Metazoa; phylum Cnidaria; class Anthozoa; order Actiniaria; family Diadumenidae; genus Diadumene; species Diadumene lineata. Next base: position 8,056,277 of record OU974074.1, on the reverse strand, counting down.
AACAGTCTTTAAGTTACTTTAGCATTTCTACTAATTGGGAGACTTTCTCTCACATAGCGGTGAGAGGCTTAACCACTTGAGCACCCGTCCCACCCATGCATGGTATTACGCCAACATATTTCCCTAGATGAGCATTATGTCGACATCCCATCTTTCCCTCTTTTACTGTAGAGGCTAGAATTTGTACATAATGAATCTGTTAAACAGAAATGAGAAACCTATCTGTCACCACTCCCCTGCAAAATAGTCTGTGTTAATATTACTAATCAAAATAAATGATGGTTCATCCACCTACCACCCCTCCCCTGTAGTACAATTTTGTCAGATTACCTATGGAATTGGTATCAAAGAAATATGACGGTGCTCGTAATAAGCTATAGAACATCTTTGAGTGTAGTTTACGTGAGCCAGCAATAGCAATTCTATAGAAGAATTGTGTTCTAAAATTGCAGAGAATCAGTAAACCAACTGCTAAAACACTATAGACAATAAGGTTCAGATCACGATCTAATGGAGCAACAGGGTCGACAGTAGATGTAGAGTTTCTTTTGTTTTGTTCTTGCACTTGTATATGATACTTTTCTTCCTTGTTACACCTGCAAGAATTACACATGGGTTAGCTTTGATTACATATTGAATAACAAACAAATGTCATTCATGAATCTGTGCATAAAACATGGATCAATCAGTTCTAATCATCAAGTCAATCATTATTTATTCATCTGCCAAGCCATCAACATAAGTAGAAAACAAGCCTAAAAGCTGAAAAAATATACCAGCCAACTACATTTTGACAAGAACTGGCAACTTTTTCAAGATAACTGTATTTTGTTCAAAATAAGAAGTTATTAATTGCATTAGGGACTGACATTGTGGACATTTATCAAAAAAATAAAATTAAAACACTTTTGTAGGTTGTTGAGTGAAAGAAGTTGATGAATTCTATGGAAAAACTCATAGGTCAGCTCTTACTATTCCAAAAATTTGATTATTATGATACAATAACTTACCACTGTGACAGCCACCAATCAGCAAGCATAAAAACAACCTGGAAAAGTGATCACATATAGCCTAGTGGTTATTTTACATTTCACCTAATAATTGAAAAGAATTAATATCAACAACATGTATACCATACTGTGCAGTTTATAAAATACCCATAAAAAAGCTCAAATGGAAAGAGGTGGAAAAGCACTTTTTCTTTGCTTCTTGTTGGCTTTTCCTATTTTGATGCATTATATAAATAATAAGCAATTAATGATAAACAATAAATACCAAATAATAAATGAGAAATATTTTTACTGCAGGTTCTTCATCTGCAGACTCCCACAATCACTACCTCTACATTTAATTTTCAACTCTTACAACACCACTCACAGTATTGATCTTTATTGAAAAGTGAAGAACCATGCTTGTGGTGTGAGAGAGAATAAAGAAACTCAGTCAAATATATTCCAGACCGACCCATGATTCAAAACGTGAGTCACAGCTGTGCAAGGCCAAAAATCTACTGAGAATAGGCTGTTGAAATATGAACTTAGGCCTACCACTCTATATTATATTGTGTGTCGTTTTGTTTGGACTGGGACACTAGAAATAAATGTTCATCTGTACCTGTGTTATAGCAAACAGGCAGAAAATAACAGCAGCAACTGCTCCACTGTAAAGGGATTGTAGATATCTTTTATATGTTTGTAGAGTAACAGCTCCTTCTTGTTTAGTTTCCTTGGGAATCAGATCTTCATCCTGTCATAAAAAATACTAGATATCTCAGACAAACTTGCATTGCTTATTGACCATGCACCACTGGTAGTGGTACACATGATAACCTGTTCACAGACACCCATGGCAAAGAAAAGCCAAGAATGAAAGGGAAGCATTTTATAAATAATTCCTAGGAAAGATGCAGATCTTAAGATTAATCACTTCTAGGTATTCCTGTCACCCAGTGGAATATGGTGAGTTTAAATGTGGTGATTTCACAAACTGCAACCAACTAGATTCAAGCATATAGAAACTATTTCATAAAACAAAAATGTTCTACTTGAGTGTTAGTGATAAATAATTGATTACTAGCTACTTCTATGTTAGGATTTAGTTTGATTTGATTTCATGGTTTTCCTGCATTTGCTCTAATACATGTTGTCCATTCTGCCTAGATATATACTTACATAAACTGAGACTTCTGTAGCCTCTGAATGGACTGACAATGTGCTTTCTAAATGCTGACTTAAATGATGGTTGAGGTGACAGGCAGAACCTCTGACAACTTCAACCTTCTCTGAAGGCGGTATACTGTCCTGGCGACTAAACTGACGGCTTAATGTCAATCGACGACTAAATTCACGCTTAAATTCTGATGGAGCATTTTCAACATCAACGTCACTATCTTCAAGAGCTGAATCTTTATCTTCCTCTTCTTCACACAAGGTCATGAAGTCAACACCAGCATGACACAGATCTTGGTATGTCCCTTGAGCAATACATTCACCCTGCAGGGTAGCAAAATAGTCAGATTTTTGTTGCAAATTGTCAGTACGACATTACACTAAATAAATAATATAAACTATACTGACATCAAAAAATTACAAATTCTGTTTAATCATATGAATATCATTTTAATCACACTCTTTGTCAGAACCACAATCATTATTGTCATAATAATAAAAAATTATTATAAAATTAAATTCTTCATCATCGTTACTCAAACAATCACGCTTTTTAACATGACCACCACTATTGCCTGATTTCATACAGTAAAGTCTGGGTACAATTCCCTTCCCTTGCATCAATCAACAAAAGAGCTATTTTTTCAATCACAACATCAAGGTTCACATAATCATAATGTTTGGTATTGAATAACATTATTTATTTGATTACCTCAGACAGTGCTATAAGTACATCTGCATCTTTTAAAAACTGTGTTTGATGAGTAACAAGAACTCTAGGTTTACTGGCTAGATAACCGCAGATACACCTAGACAAAATAAGTCAGTCAGTTAGTCAAATCAGACAGTTAGTCAGTCAGTCTTTCATTCAGTCATTCAATTTTTCTATCAGTCAGTCAGTCAGCCAGTCTTTCAGTTAGTTGGTCTGTTGGTCAGTTTTTCCAACAGTCGAACGGTCAGTCAGTCAGTCAGTCAGTCTTTCAGTCAGTCATGTCAGTGAAATCATTTATTGAAGTGAAGCCAATTAAAAGGCCATTAAATTGTATGCATTTTTGCGACTAACATAACCACTCCAATGCAACACCAATCTTTTAAAGTTACCAGAAATGCCAATTGCTTTATGATTATCGTAGATTAATTTCCTGATAATTCTTACTTGTCAAACAAATGTCGTCCAACATGCGCATCAACAGCGCTAAGAGGGTCGTCCATTAGAAAGATGTCAGCATCAGAGTACACCGCCCTAATAACCACAAACAAGAATATCCACAACTGCACATAATGAACAACTACAATCAATTATCAATGTAGATTTAATGTCATGTTTTATGTAACTTTAATTTAATCTATTAGATTTCCCTTCATCAGAAGACAGGAATACCACAATAGGCCCTGCAGTGGTATTACAAGTCAGACCACACACACAGGTCGCTACTCTTATTTGGGTGTATGGGTTCAGCAACCATTCTGTACAATTATAATATGTAGAAAGTATGTAGAGATGGAACTTCCAGTTCATTGTCCTTATCTGAGAAAAGATAAAATTCTGAGCATTTGCAGTTGTGTTTACAAAACTAAGACAACAATTTCTCCTCTGTCAATTACTGTAAGACCCAGAGTGGTGGTCTAACCACAGGGTTCTAATGTGATCTCACACACAACAGGCCAGTGCTCAACTGAGTCCAATGGGCAGCAAGTATATTATGAGCTACATACTAAAGACTGTTTTATTATTGACAATACACTGAATCAGAATATGGTAGATGATGAGAACACAGCAAATAAGGCTAGCTAGTTGTTGCATATCAAAAGTGGTTTCTGTTGATCCTTGTATTATAGTTTAACTTTGGTTACTACATAGATTTTCATGAGTTTGATACCATTTCTCAACAACAACAAAAAAGCTTACATTTTAAAAGTCAAAACCTCATTTTCCACTGCAAGTATTGGTTCAGATAAAGAATTAATTGTTTACCTTGCTAAATTGACTCTAGCTTTTTGACCACCACTAAGTGAAACTCCTCTTTCTCCTACTAATGTCTTATCACCCTCTGATAGCAGCTCAATATCCTGGACAAACAAAGTCAAATACTCTCAGTATAATGGTACTTGATGTTTACTAACAAACAAATTGTTATGCTAATGTTCCAACCAGAACAATTAATAACAATAAGCCGTATTAAAATCAAGGCCAATCACTGCCTAGTTGGTACATGAATAACAAAGGCTTATGTCAGCTAAAGTATCACTATATGTCCTGCAGCAGTGTACACATTGGGGATTCCCTTGATAATTGGATTGAGGGTTTGACAAACCAATAAGGGTAAAAAAATAAGACTATTGCATACTGTTTCTGGCTGATTCTGTGCCTTTTAGAGTAAGGGTCATAATTATGCTTCATAGTGTTATCAGGCACCAAATATTGAAATCCTCCACAGAACTAAATTTAAATAAGACTAAAAGTATATTTAATTTTATCAATTTTGAATAAATAGTAGTAATTGATATTTTAGGCTATCATCATCTCAATTAATTTATTTATGACCACTTTGAAGGTCATTTTCTAAACTTTCTGACAAACCCCTAACTCTTCAAGGCAGTTCCCTGTGGCGAATAACATTCCAAGCCATAACAGTATCCGTCAGTAAGTAACTTTTTCAACTCACCCTTTCCAATGCACAGACTTTGATGACTTCATTGTATCTGGACTCATTAAATTCATTGCCAAATATAATATTATTTCTCAGTGAACCATTGTAAATCCATGCTTGCTGTGATGAGTAGGTTATCTTGCCTTTCACTCTTAGGTTTCCTTCATTTAGTGGCAGTTCACCAAGTATAGACATCAACAATGATGACTAAATCGTGAAAGAAATGATTCAGAAATGAATTGAAATGTTATTTATTGAAATTCTAGTCTTAAATTGCTTGCCACATATTCCAGCTATATTGACAGCATTGTTGGTCCTTGTAGTGTACTGGTTAACAAATCAGACCAGAACATTGAATATTTGTGTTTGATTCACGCCAATGGCATAATGATACAAATTTTCTCTTATTCTTTATTAGAACGTAAATCAAATAGTTTAAACTTAGACAAAAACATTTTTCACATGTAAGGAGAAGCTTCATTACCAGGATGAGTATAAAAAAGGAGTTGATAAACATGGGAGAGTTTCAGTGGGGCCTATCAGCTGTATGTTGTGGAATTTAGAGCCGTAAACTGCAATCATTATTCTACAATTATATCTATTGTCATTTAAATATTCAACACAAGAAGTCCTTCAATTCCTGATCCTGGATTGATCAAACTAGAGTTCAAAAACTCATTAATAATTCATGAGCATCTAGTCCAGTCCGTGGTTTAATTTTGGTCACATGCATGAGGTTTTATACCATAAAATACTCTCATTTGTATTCAATGAATCTTTATATAAAGACTCTAGAGTCTTCATATGAAGGTATATTGAATAGTAATGAGATTACTTTGCATGGTACCAAGCAACCTCTGTTCAATCATGTGACCAAAATGGTCCAAGAAATTGAACCTGTTATTTGAGAAAGTTTGTTCCCCTTGAATTCTCAAGGACCAGACTCAAATGTGGGACGCATATTCAGCACACATCAGAAATTCTGCGCATGATCAGAATGACCACCAGTCAATTTTATAACTTTTTCGTTTACTTTTTAAAATTGTATTCGAAATATTTGGTTTTATAAGTGTTGGAGTTTTTGAAGTCATATAAAATACTTGCAGGACGTGTTTTATATAGTACTTAATACCACAAACCTTTCCTGCACCAACAGATCCTACAACAGCAAGCAACTGACCCTGAAAACAATTTAAATATTTGTGAATATTTACACTGCAACATGAAAACCTATGATCTCCTATAATTTATGCACATAGTTCTGTGTCTACATTTTTGAATTGTACACAATTTTGAATCATGCTGTGACATAAATTGAACAAAATTGGATATTAAGTGTATGCAAGGGCCATGACATGTGATCAGGACACACCATAAGACCATAGTACTATTTGTGTCTTACTACAATTCAAAGAGTAGTGTGGGGTCATCATTGTTCTGCATATCAGTGGAAATCTGCCACAAACACGGTGTCATCCTTGTAAAACTAATAGGACCTTTTACATTTGTGAGAGATTCTCAATGAAACATACAGTGCACTAAGTGATGGTCTAAAGGACCTGTAACCAGTACTCAAAGTACAATAACAACTTTAACAGCAATTAAAAAGACACATTACCTGAGATATCTCAAAGCTGATGTTATTCAGTGTTGGCTTAGGAATCTCCTGAAATCATTAATTATATTCACCTTCAATTGTCAATTTTATGAATAGAATAAACCCTTTTGTTCCTGGAGATTTTTGGCATTTTGAGGTGTTGAGGTGGAAGAAATGAAGCAGGTAAGATGATTCCTGGTAAAAATTTGTTTTTTTGTTTGCCCTCATGAATTTTGGTTACCATAGAGGAAACCATCAATTCAAGACTGCTTTAGTGAAAATTCTCAGACTACTATAAGATCAGGACATCATTTAAATGTACATATCTGTACTTTTGAGAAAGGATTCAGCATGACAGAAATATCCTAGTAAATAAACTAGGCCAATCAGAACATGTAAATCACTAAAATGGTCAATGGAATATTTCAACCATTTACACACAACAGTTTCAAAGTTTTCAATGCCAAAAGTTGAACCAATTCAATATAATTTAGGCTGTCTAGTAATTATTTCTGCTTTACCTCATTCCAGGAAGCTACAATATTCTCTGCTACAATCCCGCAACTCTCTGGTTTTGGTCTTAGTTTGGTAGTAACCAATCCTTTGGAATGCAAGTCCTCCATTTTCAGCAAATTCTGCATAAAATATGAAAAAGATTGTATTTATTAGTTTTCAAACAAAATAGTGGTCACTCGTTTTCAAGATGAAGTGGTTTGCATTATGTGGCCATTTTGCTATGACACTACCAGTATTTTTTGCAAGTCAAATAGGCAAGTTAAACGACATTAAAATTAGCAACTTTGTCTCTGGTGTGTTTCTACTGGAAATGCTAAAATTGCTAGCTTTTGTAACCAATAACTTGGTTGTGAATGATCTGGACCAGTTTGAGAAAATGTCAACAGTACTGCTGATCAATGACGACAATAACATTTATGAGATAAATTAGCGATTTCTATTGAAAGTGAAGTGCTGCGAAAAACGACAACGAGATATCCAAAAATTAACCTGAAGACAAATTGAAATCTTTATTTATCATAATTATTACAAAGAATTGTATAAAAATTTAAATATGAATTTCTTGGTGATTTAAAAAAAATATATGTCTGAATGTAATATAAAAAACGTTCAATAGATTGGTTTTCTGGCAATCATGGAAAGAAAAAATTAATTGGTAGCAAATCGAAAAAAATCTGGTACTGAATAATCTTCACAAAGACAAAGTATAAACACATAGCCCAACTAGAGAGCATTCTGAACAAATTAAACGTACTTATTTGTAATAGTTACGATAACATTTTCGCTTATATAATTAAAAATATATCCATACGTATTAATGGGATATATGCCTGGTTTGAAACTACTACCACTAATATTAGCATTACTTTTTTATTGTTGATGGAGAGCTACTCTATTAATTTGTTATAATTATACATTATCATTTTAAGATCAATCATAAAGTGACAACTAAGAAGTACTAAGTAATCAGTCTGTATACATCCAAGTTAAGAATGCAAAATGTAATATTATCTCTTTTCAATATAAACCGATAAATACCAAAATCTTATCAATCAATAAATAATAATGATATTATATCTAAAATTCACATATCGTATAGGAACCATATAAATGAATTATTAAATATTATAATTGCAAATTGACATCAATAATCAAGCTACAAATAAGAATGCCCAATAATCAACAAATTGAAATAAACTGATTTCAAACTTTTGGAATACAAAAATGCAAACTGGAATTGTGGCTTATCTGCATGATATCATTGTTTCTATCAATTGATATATGGATGTTTATACACTTTAATAAATGGTAGACTCAATGTTTGGCAAATAGTTCAAGGAGATTGTCTCTGCATCAGGTATAGAGCTTCCCTTAAAAGCTTTACATGTACATGGCGTCTCTTTCGCCGATAAGAATTCCATCGGTAGTTTCGGGTGTCCACGTCAAATAATATCGTATGAATTGGCACATTGAAAGACTTATAAAAGTACATTGTCTACCTCTAGAAATATCGCTAAAACGATTAATAGCCTGATGAATACTTTCACAAGAGAATAAAGTAGTATTAAACATAATAAATATTCATACATAGCTCCAATTTACACTGCAAACGATACAAATACACAAACTGTGTGGTTTATACATTTCAGCTCCCTAACTACTCAATTATAATGCTGCCTTGCTATGCTCGCTCAGATTCGCTTCGCTGTGGCAGCAATTATCATTGTAAATAGTTCTTTTTTTCTCTTTGTTAATGGCGCAAGTTCATAAATAAATAAAAACATAAATATATAAAATAAACAAGCTAGAATTGTACCTGAATTCTCTGTAATGAAACTCTTCCTTCATTCATGAGTGTGATACCAATGGGAAAGAACAAAGTCATATTGATTCTAACAGCATTGAATAAAGCCATAGAGGTAAAGACTTTCTGTGCAGTAAGAATGTTTCCAGTGAGAACGTAAGTAAGGAAAGTAACGTATGACACTAGAGCTGCTGAACTGAAGAAGAAGGCCATGAAGATACCACGTATGGATGCAAGCTTGAGAAACCAGCTCAGCTCATTGCTAAAATAAACAACACATTATATTGAATAGTTCATGCTAGAAGGGCATTTACATACACCAAACAAGCCTGTGTAGCTTGGGCCTAGCAGATTGTATAACCAGTAAAAACACAACTACAAGGAAAGCCTACCAAGGAAAAAATGTTGTCATTCCATATCAAAGCCATGTGTTTAATAGCTGACTGTCCTGTGGTTAAGTTTGCATGGCTGCTGATACTAAATGGGTGATTTTATGGTATGCTGTTATTGAAAGGAAAACAAATTGTTTTGTTGTTGCTTGTTGCTGTTTGATAACAGAACCTTTTCAACATTTACTACTAACAGTAATTTGCATTTTAAAATAAGTGTGTATTCCTCACCATAAAATTGGTAAAACGTTATTAACAATTAAGTACTTGATAATATATTGATACTTGGTAAACTTGACATTAGAACAGTGGAATTGATTAATGTCAAAATGTTCCAAATTCTAACATTAACAAGCAATGCAAATTAAAATAAGATATATTTTTAAGCTACTGTGAAACCACCCAAACATGATTTGAATGTCAAAACTCACCGCCTAATATATTCTACTCTGTCTGCAAATGGATCTTCCCAGGTGTACATTTTGATAACACTTATTCCACTAATGATTTCATTCATTATCTTGACCCTCTTGTCCACCCACTGGGCTGCACGGCGTCTAACAAATACACAAATATATTCTTTATTAACTATTACTTAAATTAATTGGTCAACTCATATTATTACCAACATAAAATATTCAATATATAAAACTAGATAAGCAACAGTTGCAAAATAGTCAGGACATTGACGCATTTTCCTAATCTTTATGCAATACTGCTTTTCTTGTTTTCATTGAAACTTCTTTTCAACCAGACCCCCCTTTCCCAAATTCAATGTTGCCTCATGTAAGTTTCTTTTCATACCAAAAACACCATTAATCGATATGCAAAATTGATGCAGGGAGAGGAAAGTTCGTACAAAATACTGAGCGAAAAAAAAATAAATAAATAAATAAAATAAAAAATAAAAAATAAATAAAGCACTTTAAAATGCAAATGGGTATATGCATGTGATCAAAATCTGTCTTTTTAATACTCAAGACATAATATCATTACTGAGTGGGGTGTGATATAAATTTGTCTGTACCTAAACTTGTTGTTGTGCTTACCTAAATCTCATTAAGATGGCTCCCATTTTCATTTGCATAGGAACAAGTATCATTAAAACACCCATTCCAGCAAATGAAGCCACACCCACCTCTTGGTATAATAGATATAGCACTATTAGTGCCTCTATTGGTCCAAGGATAATATAGTGCAAGAAGAATGATGCCTGGTAAGAAAGCAATTATTACAGAATAATTATAAAAAACAATATCGAATAAAGAACAAGCTAAAAATGAAGTTGTAATATATTGTTAAATTAAGTGTTTTAAATACAAATAGCTTGCAATTACATATTAGTACCAAACATTTGAAAATACAGCATTACACATAATAAATTATATTCTAACAGAGTGAGCATGCATGCAAATTCAGTTCCAGCCCTATTGCATTTTGTCAACAATTAATATGAAAACCTTTGCCTTAAATTGTCCAGCTATTGCTATTGTTCACTATATATACTAAAACAAATTTTGCTTTGGCATAAATTGCAACTTACCCAGTCAAATTTCTGTGTATCAGTTGATATGAGATTAACAATATAACCAGTCGTTGTCTTGGCAATTGCACTTTGACTCAATCTAAGAACCTGCACAATCACAATATAAGATCTTATAGTCAATAATAAATAATACAATGCAGTAAACAGTATTAACCAATGGTAAGAATCTAACATCATTATCATGACTATGTTCATTACTGACAGAACCAACACCACAATCACCATCACTACCACTACCACCACCACTACTATATGACCATATTAATTTCCCATTAGCACCAGCATCCTTGTACCATTTCTATCATTATTTCTAATTATTATTACTGTAAAAGCACTGATTTTATCATTCATTTCGGTAATCATTACTTTTACTACCATCACCATTACAGCAACCACCAACAACACTATCATCACCACCACAGCAACTATCAACAACACTATCATCAGTATTATAGCAATCATCAACAACACTATCATCACCACCACAGCAACCGTCAACAACACTATCATCAGAATTACAGCAACCATCAACAACACTATCATCACCATTATAGCAACCATCAACAACACTATCATCACCATTATAGCAACCATCAACAACACTATCATCAGAATTACAGCAACTATCAACAACACTATCATCACCACCATTATAGCAACCATCAACAACACTATCATCAGCATTACAGCAACCATCAACAACACTATCATCAGAATTACAGCAACCATCAACAACACTATCATCAGAATTATAGCAACCATCAACAACACTATCATCAGCATTATAGCAACCATCAACAACACTATCATCACCATTACAGCAACCATCAACAACACTATCATCACCATTATAGCAACCATCAACAACACTATCACCAGCATTACAGCAACCATCAACAACACTATCATCAGAATTACAGCAACCATCAACAACACTATCATCACCATTATAGCAACCATCAACAACACTATCACCAGCATTACAGCAACCATCAACAACACTATCATCACCATTATAGCAACCATCAACAACACTATCACCAGCATTACACCAACCATCAACAATATCATCACCATTATAGCAACCATCAACAACACTATCACCAGCATTACAGCAACCATCAACAACACTATCATCAGAATTACAGCAACCATCAACAACACTATCATCAGAATTACAGCAACCATCAACAACACTATCATCAGAATTACAGCAACCATCAACAACACTATCATCAGTATTATAGCAACCATCAACAACACTATCACCAGCATTATAGCAACCATCAACAACACTATCATCACCATTACAGCAACCATCAACAACACTATCATCACCATTATAGCAACCATCAACAACACTATCATCAGCATTATAGCAACCATCAACAACACTATCATCAGAATTACACCAACCATCAACAACACTATCATCACCATTACAGCAACCATCAACAACACTATCATCAGAATTACAGCAACCATCAACAACACTATCATCAGCATTATAGCAACCATCAACAACACTATCACCAGCATTACACCAACCATCAACAACACTATCACCAGCATTACAGCAACCATCAACAACACTATCACCAGCATTATAGCAACCATCAACAACACTATCACCAGCATTATAGCAACCATCAACAACACTATCATCACCATTATAGCAACCATCAACAACACTATCATCACCATTACAGCAACCATCAACAACACTATCACCAGCATTACAGCAACCATCAACAACACTATCACCAGCATTATAGCAACCATCAACAACACTATCACCAGCATTATAGCAACCATCAACAACACTATCACCAGCATTACACCAACCATCAACAATATCATCACCATTACAGCAACCATCAACAACACTATCATCAGCATTACAGCAACCATCAACAACACTATCATCAGAATTACAGCAACCATCAACAACACTATCATCAGAATTACAGCAACCATCAACAACACTATCACCAGCACTACAGCAACCATCAACAACACTATCATCACCATTACAGCAACCATCAACAACACTATCATCACCATTACAGCAACCATCAACAACACTATCATCACCATTACAGCAACCATCAACAACACTATCATCACCATTACACCAACCATCAACAACACTATCACCAGCATTATAGCAACCATCAACAACACTATCATCACCATTATAGCAACCATCAACAACACTATCATCACCATTACAGCAACCATCAACAACACTATCATCACCACCACAGCAACTATCAACAACACTATCATCAGTATTATAGCAATCATCAACAACACTATCATCACCACCACAGCAACCGTCAACAACACTATCATCAGAATTACAGCAACCATCAACAACACTATCATCACCATTATAGCAACCATCAACAACACTATCATCACCATTATAGCAACCATCAACAACACTATCATCAGAATTACAGCAACTATCAACAACACTATCATCACCACCATTATAGCAACCATCAACAACACTATCATCAGCATTACAGCAACCATCAACAACACTATCATCAGAATTACAGCAACCATCAACAACACTATCATCAGAATTATAGCAACCATCAACAACACTATCACCAGCATTATAGCAACCATCAACAACACTATCATCACCATTACAGCAACCATCAACAACACTATCATCACCATTATAGCAACCATCAACAACACTATCACCAGCATTACAGCAACCATCAACAACACTATCATCAGAATTACAGCAACCATCAACAACACTATCATCACCATTATAGCAACCATCAACAACACTATCACCAGCATTACAGCAACCATCAACAACACTATCATCACCATTATAGCAACCATCAACAACACTATCACCAGCATTACACCAACCATCAACAATATCATCACCATTATAGCAACCATCAACAACACTATCACCAGCATTACAGCAACCATCAACAACACTATCATCAGAATTACAGCAACCATCAACAACACTATCATCAGAATTACAGCAACCATCAACAACACTATCATCAGAATTACAGCAACCATCAACAACACTATCATCAGTATTATAGCAACCATCAACAACACTATCACCAGCATTATAGCAACCATCAACAACACTATCATCACCATTACAGCAACCATCAACAAACTATCATCACCATTATAGCAACCATCAACAACACTATCATCAGCATTATAGCAACCATCAACAACACTATCATCAGAATTACACCAACCATCAACAACACTATCATCACCATTACAGCAACCATCAACAACACTATCATCAGAATTACAGCAACCATCAACAACACTATCATCAGCATTATAGCAACCATCAACAACACTATCACCAGCATTACAGCAACCATCAACAACACTATCACCAGCATTACAGCAACCATCAACAACACTATCACCAGCATTATAGCAACCATCAACAACACTATCACCAGCATTATAGCAACCATCAACAACACTATCACCAGCATTACACCAACCATCAACAATATCATCACCATTACAGCAACCATCAACAACACTATCATCAGAATTACAGCAACCATCAACAACACTATCATCAGAATTACAGCAACCATCAACAACACTATCACCAGCACTACAGCAACCATCAACAACACTATCATCACCATTACAGCAACCATCAACAACACTATCATCACCATTACAGCAACCATCAACAACACTATCATCACCATTACAGCAACCATCAACAACACTATCATCACCATTACACCAACCATCAACAACACTATCACCAGCATTATAGCAACCATCAACAACACTATCATCACCATTATAGCAACCATCAACAACACTATCATCACCATTACAGCAACCATCAACAACACTATCATCACCAATATAGCAACCATCAACAACACTATCATCACCATTACAGCAACCATCAACAACACTATCATCACCACCACAGCAACCATCAACAACACTATCATCACCATTACAGCAACCATCAACAACACTATCATCACCATTACAGCAACCATCAACAACACTATCATCAGAATTACAGCAACCATCAACAACACTATCATCAGAATTACAGCAACCATCAACAACACTATCATCACCATTACAGCAACCATCAACAACACTATCATCAGAATTACAGCAACCATCAACAACACTATCATCAGAATTACAGCAACCATCAACAACACTATCATCACCATTATAGCAACCATCAACAACACTATCATCAGCATTACAGCAACCATCAACAACACTATCATCAGAATTACACCAACCATCAACAACACTATCATCACCATTATAGCAACCATCAACAACACTATCATCAGAATTACAGCAACCATCAACAACACTATCATCACCATTACAGCAACCATCAACAACACTATCATCAGAATTACAGCAACCATCAACAACACTATCATCACCATTATAGCAACCATCAACAACACTATCATCAGAATTACAGCAACCATCAACAACACTATCATCACCATTATAGCAACCATCAACAACACTATCACCAGCATTACAGCAACCATCAACAACACTATCATCACCATTACACCACCAACCATCAACAACACTATCATCACCATTACACCACCAACCATCAACAACACTATCATCAGCATTACAGCAACCATCAACAACACTATCATCACCATTATAGCAACCATCAACAACACTATCACCAACATTACACCAACCATCAACAACACTATCACCAACATTACACCAACCATCAACAACACTATCATCACCATAGCAACCATCAACAACACTATCATCAGCATTACACCAACCATCAACAACACTATCATCACCATTACAGCAACCATCAACAACACTATCATCACCATTACAGCAACCATCAACAACACTATCATCAGCATTATAGCAACCATCAACAACACTATCATCAGAATTACAGCAACCATCAAGAACACTGTCATCACCATTACAGCAACCATCAACAACACTATCATCACCATTAGAGCAACCATCAACAACACTATCATCAGCATTATAGCAACCATCAACAACACTATCATCAGAATTACACCAACCATCAACAACACTATCATCACCACCACAGCAACCATCAACAACACTATCATCAGAATTACAGCAACCATCAACAACACTATCATCAGCATTATAGCAACCATCAACAACACTATCATCAGCATAGCAACCATCAACAACACTATCATCACCATTACAGCAACCATCAACAACACTATCATCAGCATTATAGCAACCATCAACAACACTATCATCACCATTATAGCAACCATCAACAACACTATCACCAACATTACACCAACCATCAACAACACTATCATCACCATTACAGCAACCATCAACAACACTATCACCAGCATTACAGCAACCATCAACAACACTATCATCAGCATTATAGCAAAAATCAACAACACTATCACCAGCATTATAGCAAAAATCAACAACACTATCATCAGCATTATAGCAAAAATCAACAACACTATCATCACCATTATAGCAAAAATCAACAACACTATCATCAGCATTATAGCAAAAATCAACAACACTATCACCAGCATTATAGCAAAAATCAACAACACTATCACCAGCATTATAGCAAAAATCAACAACACTATCATCAGCATTATAGCAAAAATCAACAACACTATCATCACCATTATAGCAAAAATCAACAACACTATCATCAGCATTATAGCAAAAATCAACAACACTATCATCAGAATTACAGCAACCATCAACAACACTATCACCAACATTACAGCAACCATCAACAACACTATCATCAGCATTATAGCAACCATCAACAACACTATCACCAGCATTACAGCAACCATCAACAACACTATCATCAGAATTACAGCAACCATCAACAACACTATCATCACCATTACAGCAACCATCAACAACACTATCATCAGAATTACAGCAACCATCAACAACACTATCATCACCATTATAGCAACCATCAACAACACTATCATCAGAATTACAGCAACCATCAACAACACTATCATCACCATTATAGCAACCATCAACAACACTATCACCAGCATTACAGCAACCATCAACAACACTATCATCACCATTACACCACCAACCATCAACAACACTATCATCACCATTACACCACCAACCATCAACAACACTATCATCAGCATTACAGCAACCATCAACAACACTATCATCACCATTATAGCAACCATCAACAACACTATCACCAACATTACACCAACCATCAACAACACTATCACCAACATTACACCAACCATCAACAACACTATCATCACCATAGCAACCATCAACAACACTATCATCAGCATTACACCAACCATCAACAACACTATCATCACCATTACAGCAACCATCAACAACACTATCATCACCATTACAGCAACCATCAACAACACTATCATCAGCATTATAGCAACCATCAACAACACTATCATCAGAATTACAGCAACCATCAACAACACTATCATCACCATTACAGCAACCATCAACAACACTATCATCACCATTAGAGCAACCATCAACAACACTATCATCAGCATTATAGCAACCATCAACAACACTATCATCACCATTAGAGCAACCATCAACAACACTATCATCACCATTATAGCAACCATCAACAACACTATCACCAACATTACACCAACCATCAACAACACTATCATCACCATTACAGCAACCATCAACAACACTATCACCAGCATTACAGCAACCATCAACAACACTATCATCACCATTATAGCAAAAATCAACAACACTATCACCAGCATTATAGCAAAAATCAACAACACTATCATCAGCATTATAGCAAAAATCAACAACACTATCATCACCATTATAGCAAAAATCAACAACACTATCATCAGCATTATAGCAAAAATCAACAACACTATCATCAGAATTACAGCAACTATCAACAACACTATCACCAACATTACAGCAACCATCAACAACACTATCATCAGCATTATAGCAACCATCAACAACACTATCACCAGCATTACAGCAACCATCAACAACACTATCACCAGCATTATAGCAACCATCAACAACACTATCATCAGAATTACAGCAACCATCAACAACACTATTACCAGCATTACAGCAACCATCAACAACACTATCATCAGAATTACAGCAACCATCAACAACACTATCACCAGCATTATAGCAACCATCAACAACACTATCATCAGCATTACAGCAACCATCAACAACACTATCATCAGAATTACAGCAACCATCAACAACACTATCACCAGCATTACAGCAACCATCAACAACACTATCATCACCATTATAGCAACCATCAACAACACTATCACCAGCATTACACCAACCATCAACAATATCATCACCATTATAGCAACCATCAACAACACTATCACCAGCATTACAGCAACCATCAACAACACTATCATCAGAATTACAGCAACCATCAACAACACTATCATCAGAATTACAGCAACCATCAACAACACTATCATCAGAATTACAGCAACCATCAACAACACTATCATCAGTATTATAGCAACCATCAACAACACTATCACCAGCATTATAGCAACCATCAACAACACTATCATCACCATTACAGCAACCATCAACAAACTATCATCACCATTATAGCAACCATCAACAACACTATCATCAGCATTATAGCAACCATCAACAACACTATCATCAGAATTACACCAACCATCAACAACACTATCATCACCATTACAGCAACCATCAACAACACTATCATCAGAATTACAGCAACCATCAACAACACTATCATCAGCATTATAGCAACCATCAACAACACTATCACCAGCATTACAGCAACCATCAACAACACTATCACCAGCATTACAGCAACCATCAACAACACTATCACCAGCATTATAGCAACCATCAACAACACTATCACCAGCATTATAGCAACCATCAACAACACTATCACCAGCATTACACCAACCATCAACAATATCATCACCATTACAGCAACCATCAACAACACTATCATCAGAATTACAGCAACCATCAACAACACTATCATCAGAATTACAGCAACCATCAACAACACTATCACCAGCATTACAGCAACCATCAACAACACTATCATCACCATTACAGCAACCATCAACAACACTATCATCACCATTACAGCAACCATCAACAACACTATCATCACCATTACAGCAACCATCAACAACACTATCATCACCATTACACCAACCATCAACAACACTATCACCAGCATTATAGCAACCATCAACAACACTATCATCACCATTATAGCAACCATCAACAACACTATCATCACCATTACAGCAACCATCAACAACACTATCATCACCAATATAGCAACCATCAACAACACTATCATCACCATTACAGCAACCATCAACAACACTATCATCACCACCACAGCAACCATCAACAACACTATCATCACCATTACAGCAACCATCAACAACACTATCATCACCATTACAGCAACCATCAACAAAACTATCATCAGAATTACAGCAACCATCAACAACACTATCATCAGAATTACAGCAACCATCAACAACACTATCATCACCATTACAGCAACCATCAACAACACTATCATCAGAATTACAGCAACCATCAACAACACTATCATCAGAATTACAGCAACCATCAACAACACTATCATCACCATTATAGCAACCATCAACAACACTATCATCAGCATTACAGCAACCATCAACAACACTATCATCAGAATTACACCAACCATCAACAACACTATCATCACCATTATAGCAACCATCAACAACACTATCATCAGAATTACAGCAACCATCAACAACACTATCATCACCATTACAGCAACCATCAACAACACTATCATCAGAATTACAGCAACCATCAACAACACTATCATCACCATTATAGCAACCATCAACAACACTATCATCAGAATTACAGCAACCATCAACAACACTATCATCACCATTATAGCAACCATCAACAACACTATCACCAGCATTACAGCAACCATCAACAACACTATCATCACCATTACACCACCAACCATCAACAACACTATCATCACCATTACACCACCAACCATCAACAACACTATCATCAGCATTACAGCAACCATCAACAACACTATCATCACCATTATAGCAACCATCAACAACACTATCACCAACATTACACCAACCATCAACAACACTATCACCAACATTACACCAACCATCAACAACACTATCATCACCATTACAGCAACCATCAACAACACTATCATCAGCATTACACCAACCATCAACAACACTATCATCACCATTACAGCAACCATCAACAACACTATCATCACCATTACAGCAACCATCAACAACACTATCATCAGCATTATAGCAACCATCAACAACACTATCATCAGAATTACAGCAACCATCAACAACACTGTCATCACCATTACAGCAACCATCAACAACACTATCATCACCATTAGAGCAACCATCAACAACACTATCATCAGCATTATAGCAACCATCAACAACACTATCATCAGAATTACACCAACCATCAACAACACTATCATCACCACCACAGCAACCATCAACAACACTATCATCAGAATTACAGCAACCATCAACAACACTATCATCAGCATTATAGCAACCATCAACAACACTATCATCAGCATAGCAACCATCAACAACACTATCATCACCATTACAGCAACCATCAACAACACTATCATCAGCATTATAGCAACCATCAACAACACTATCATCACCATTATAGCAACCATCAACAACACTATCACCAACATTACACCAACCATCAACAACACTATCATCACCATTACAGCAACCATCAACAACACTATCACCAGCATTACAGCAACCATCAACAACACTATCATCAGCATTATAGCAAAAATCAACAACACTATCACCAGCATTATAGCAAAAATCAACAACACTATCATCAGCATTATAGCAAAAATCAACAACACTATCATCACCATTATAGCAAAAATCAACAACACTATCATCAGCATTATAGCAAAAATCAACAACACTATCACCAGCATTATAGCAAAAATCAACAACACTATCACCAGCATTATAGCAAAAATCAACAACACTATCATCAGCATTATAGCAAAAATCAACAACACTATCATCACCATTATAGCAAAAATCAACAACACTATCATCAGCATTATAGCAAAAATCAACAACACTATCATCAGAATTACAGCAACCATCAACAACACTATCACCAACATTACAGCAACCATCAACAACACTATCATCAGCATTATAGCAACCATCAACAACACTATCACCAGCATTACAGCAACCATCAACAACACTATCATCAGAATTACAGCAACCATCAACAACACTATCATCACCATTACAGCAACCATCAACAACACTATCATCAGAATTACAGCAACCATCAACAACACTATCATCACCATTATAGCAACCATCAACAACACTATCATCAGAATTACAGCAACCATCAACAACACTATCATCACCATTATGGCAACCATCAACAACACTATCACCAGCATTACAGCAACCATCAACAACACTATCATCACCATTACACCACCAACCATCAACAACACTATCATCACCATTACACCACCAACCATCAACAACACTATCATCAGCATTACAGCAACCATCAACAACACTATCATCACCATTATAGCAACCATCAACAACACTATCACCAACATTACACCAACCATCAACAACACTATCACCAACATTACACCAACCATCAACAACACTATCATCACCATAGCAACCATCAACAACACTATCATCAGCATTACACCAACCATCAACAACACTATCATCACCATTACAGCAACCATCAACAACACTATCATCACCATTACAGCAACCATCAACAACACTATCATCAGCATTATAGCAACCATCAACAACACTATCATCAGAATTACAGCAACCATCAACAACACTATCATCACCATTACAGCAACCATCAACAACACTATCATCACCATTAGAGCAACCATCAACAACACTATCATCAGCATTATAGCAACCATCAACAACACTATCATCAGAATTACACCAACCATCAACAACACTATCATCACCACCACAGCAACCATCAACAACACTATCATCAGAATTACAGCAACCATCAACAACACTATCATCAGCATTATAGCAACCATCAACAACACTATCATCAGCATAGCAACCATCAACAACACTATCATCACCATTACAGCAACCATCAACAACACTATCATCAGCATTATAGCAACCATCAACAACACTATCATCACCATTATAGCAACCATCAACAACACTATCACCAACATTACACCAACCATCAACAACACTATCATCACCATTACAGCAACCATCAACAACACTATCACCAGCATTACAGCAACCATCAACAACACTATCATCACCATTATAGCAAAAATCAACAACACTATCACCAGCATTATAGCAAAAATCAACAACACTATCATCACCATTACAGCAACCATCAACAACACTATCATCAGCATTATAGCAACCATCAACAACACTATCATCACCATTATAGCAAAAATCAACAACACTATCATCAGAATTACAGCAACTATCAACAACACTATCACCAACATTACAGCAACCATCAACAACACTATCATCAGCATTATAGCAACCATCAACAACACTATCACCAGCATTACAGCAACCATCAACAACACTATCACCAGCATTATAGCAACCATCAACAACACTATCATCAGAATTACAGCAACCATCAACAACACTATTACCAGCATTACAGCAACCATCAACAACACTATCATCAGAATTACAGCAACCATCAACAACACTATCACCAGCATTATAGCAACCATCAACAACACTATCATCAGCATTACAGCAACCATCAACAACACTATCATCAGAATTACAGCAACCATCAACAACACTATCACCAGCATTATAGCAACCATCAACAACACTATCACCAGCACTACAGCAACCATCAACAACACTATCATCACCATTACAGCAACCATCAACAACACTATCATCACCATTACAGCAACCATCAACAACACTATCATCACCATTACAGCAACCATCAACAACACTATCATCACCATTACACCAACCATCAACAACACTATCACCAGCATTATAGCAACCATCAACAACACTATCATCACCATTATAGCAACCATCAACAACACTATCATCACCATTACAGCAACCATCAACAACACTATCATCACCAATATAGCAACCATCAACAACACTATCATCACCATTACAGCAACCATCAACAACACTATCATCACCACCACAGCAACCATCAACAACACTATCATCACCATTACAGCAACCATCAACAACACTATCATCACCATTACAGCAACCATCAACAACACTATCATCAGAATTACAGCAACCATCAACAACACTATCATCAGAATTACAGCAACCATCAACAACACTATCATCACCATTACAGCAACCATCAACAACACTATCATCAGAATTACAGCAACCATCAACAACACTATCATCAGAATTACAGCAACCATCAACAACACTATCATCACCATTATAGCAACCATCAACAACACTATCATCAGCATTACAGCAACCATCAACAACACTATCATCAGAATTACACCAACCATCAACAACACTATCATCACCATTATAGCAACCATCAACAACACTATCATCAGAATTACAGCAACCATCAACAACACTATCATCAGAATTACAGCAACTATCAACAACACTATCATCACCATTACAGCAACCATCAACAACACTATCATCAGAATTACAGCAACCATCAACAACACTATCATCAGAATTACAGCAACCATCAACAACACTATCATCACCATTATAGCAACCATCAACAACACTATCATCAGCATTACAGCAACCATCAACAACACTATCATCAGAATTACACCAACCATCAACAACACTATCATCACCATTATAGCAACCATCAACAACACTATCATCAGAATTACAGCAACCATCAACAACACTATCATCACCATTACAGCAACCATCAACAACACTATCATCAGAATTACAGCAACCATCAACAACACTATCATCACCATTATAGCAACCATCAACAACACTATCATCAGAATTACAGCAACCATCAACAACACTATCATCACCATTATAGCAACCATCAACAACACTATCACCAGCATTACAGCAACCATCAACAACACTATCATCACCATTACACCACCAACCATCAACAACACTATCATCACCATTACACCACCAACCTCAACAACACTATCATCAGCATTACAGCAACAATCAACAACACTATCATCACCATTATAGCAACCATCAACAACACTATCACCAACATTACACCAACCATCAACAACACTATCACCAACATTACACCAACCATCAACAACACTATCATCACCATAGCAACCATCAACAACACTATCATCAGCATTACACCAACCATCAACAACACTATCATCACCATTACAGCAACCATCAACAACACTATCATCACCATTACAGCAACCATCAACAACACTATCATCAGCATTATAGCAACCATCAACAACACTATCATCAGAATTACAGCAACCATCAACAACACTGTCATCACCATTACAGCAACCATCAACAACACTATCATCACCATTAGAGCAACCATCAACAACACTATCATCAGCATTATAGCAACCATCAACAACACTATCATCAGAATTACACCAACCATCAACAACACTATCATCACCACCACAGCAACCATCAACAACACTATCATCAGAATTACAGCAACCATCAACAACACTATCATCAGCATTATAGCAACCATCAACAACACTATCATCAGCATAGCAACCATCAACAACACTATCATCACCATTACAGCAACCATCAACAACACTATCATCAGCATTATAGCAACCATCAACAACACTATCATCACCATTATAGCAACCATCAACAACACTATCACCAACATTACACCAACCATCAACAACACTATCATCACCATTACAGCAACCATCAACAACACTATCACCAGCATTACAGCAACCATCAACAACACTATCATCAGCATTATAGCAAAAATCAACAACACTATCACCAGCATTATAGCAAAAATCAACAACACTATCATCAGCATTATAGCAAAAATCAACAACACTATCATCACCATTATAGCAAAAATCAACAACACTATCATCAGCATTATAGCAAAAATCAACAACACTATCACCAGCATTATAGCAAAAATCAACAACACTATCACCAGCATTATAGCAAAAATCAACAACACTATCATCAGCATTATAGCAAAAATCAACAACACTATCATCACCATTATAGCAAAAATCAACAACACTATCATCAGCATTATAGCAAAAATCAACAACACTATCATCAGAATTACAGCAACCATCAACAACACTATCACCAACATTACAGCAACCATCAACAACACTATCATCAGCATTATAGCAACCATCAACAACACTATCACCAGCATTACAGCAACCATCAACAACACTATCATCAGAATTACAGCAACCATCAACAACACTATCATCACCATTACAGCAACCATCAACAACACTATCATCAGAATTACAGCAACCATCAACAACACTATCATCACCATTATAGCAACCATCAACAACACTATCATCAGAATTACAGCAACCATCAACAACACTATCATCACCATTATAGCAACCATCAACAACACTATCACCAGCATTACAGCAACCATCAACAACACTATCATCACCATTACACCACCAACCATCAACAACACTATCATCACCATTACACCACCAACCATCAACAACACTATCATCAGCATTACAGCAACCATCAACAACACTATCATCACCATTATAGCAACCATCAACAACACTATCACCAACATTACACCAACCATCAACAACACTATCACCAACATTACACCAACCATCAACAACACTATCATCACCATAGCAACCATCAACAACACTATCATCAGCATTACACCAACCATCAACAACACTATCATCACCATTACAGCAACCATCAACAACACTATCATCACCATTACAGCAACCATCAACAACACTATCATCAGCATTATAGCAACCATCAACAACACTATCATCAGAATTACAGCAACCATCAACAACACTATCATCACCATTACAGCAACCATCAACAACACTATCATCACCATTAGAGCAACCATCAACAACACTATCATCAGCATTATAGCAACCATCAACAACACTATCATCAGAATTACACCAACCATCAACAACACTATCATCACCACCACAGCAACCATCAACAACACTATCATCAGAATTACAGCAACCATCAACAACACTATCATCAGCATTATAGCAACCATCAACAACACTATCATCAGCATAGCAACCATCAACAACACTATCATCACCATTACAGCAACCATCAACAACACTATCATCAGCATTATAGCAACCATCAACAACACTATCATCACCATTATAGCAACCATCAACAACACTATCACCAACATTACACCAACCATCAACAACACTATCATCACCATTACAGCAACCATCAACAACACTATCACCAGCATTACAGCAACCATCAACAACACTATCATCACCATTATAGCAAAAATCAACAACACTATCACCAGCATTATAGCAAAAATCAACAACACTATCATCAGCATTATAGCAAAAATCAACAACACTATCATCACCATTATAGCAAAAATCAACAACACTATCATCAGCATTATAGCAAAAATCAACAACACTATCATCAGAATTACAGCAACTATCAACAACACTATCACCAACATTACAGCAACCATCAACAACACTATCATCAGCATTATAGCAACCATCAACAACACTATCACCAGCATTACAGCAACCATCAACAACACTATCACCAGCATTATAGCAACCATCAACAACACTATCATCAGAATTACAGCAACCATCAACAACACTATTACCAGCATTACAGCAACCATCAACAACACTATCATCAGAATTACAGCAACCATCAACAACACTATCACCAGCATTATAGCAACCATCAACAACACTATCATCAGCATTACAGCAACCATCAACAACACTATCATCAGAATTACAGCAACCATCAACAACACTATCACCAGCATTATAGCAACCATCAACAACACTATCACCAGCATTATAGCAACCATCAACAACACTATCATCAGAATTACAGCAACCATCAACAACACTATCACCAGCATTATAGCAACCATCAACAACACTATCATCAGAATTACAGCAACCATCAACAACACTATCACCAGCATTACAGCAACCATCAACAACACTATCATCAGAATTACAGCAACCATCAACAACACTATCACCAGCATTATAGCAACCATCAACAACACTATCATCAGAATTACAGCAACCATCAACAACACTATCATCACCATTATAGCAACCATCAACAACACTATCACCAGCATTACAGCAACCATCAACAACACTATCATCACCATTACACCACCAACCATCAACAACACTATCATCACCATTATAGCAACCATCAACAACACTATCATCAGCATCACAGCAACCATCAACAACACTATCATCACCACCACAGCAACTATCAACAACACTATCATCACCACCACAGCAACCATCAACAACACTATCATCACCACCACAGCAACCATCAACAACACTATCATCACCACCACAGCAACCATCAACAACACTATCATCAGCATTACAGCAACCATCAACAACACTATCATCAGAATTACAGCAACCATCAACAACACTATCATCAGAATTACAGCAACCATCAACAACACTATCATCAGAATTACAGCAACCATCAACAACACTATCATCAGAATTACAGCAACCATCAACAACACTATCATCAGAATTACAGCAACCATCAACAACACTATCACCAGCATTACAGCAACCATCAACAACACTATCACCAGCATTACAGCAACCATCAACAACGCTATCATCACCATTACAGCAACCACCAACAACACTATCACCAGCATTATAGCAACCACCAACAACACTATCATCACCAATATAGCAACTATCAACAACACTATCATAAAAAAATGAAGTAATGTAAACATTATTATAGCTACTATCATCATCATCATTAATCATTGACATTAAATATCATTGGCAACAATCAAACGGCAACAACAACATATCATCAACATTTATTAGCAGCATCATATTTCCTTGTTATAATTATTTGGATGAACAACATCTCATTCCAACCATACTAAAAAAGTAGATCTGAAATATTTATATCACTCTTACAGTGAGGACACTCTAACCGTGAACACTTTGTGCTTTTTTGACACATTTTTAAACATGCATCCTTCCAGTGAATCTTTTTGAATACATTTGAATTTTGATAACTCAATGCATTTTAGTTCAGTCCTACTTTTTCAGAGAATTCAATGCTGTAGAAAGCTCAGAATATAAAAAAACTAAATAAAGACAAGTGTTCACACGGTTTGAGTGCCATCACTTTTAATATTTCTTGGATATTTACCTTATTATATACCAAGGCAGTACAGGCAATTCTCAACCGCATACCAAACAGCTGGCGTGCAAACGTGAAAGGTGTCATGAGGAAACTATTGAGAATTGCACACAGAGCAACACCAAGGCCATACAAGAAAGCTTCAGTCTGGGTCACAGTGGACCCTATTGCAAAATACTTTACTAGCATACCAAGAAATAGAGGCTGAATGATCCTTAATGTATCCTGAAAAGAGAAAACTATTAGTGTGCATTCAGCATGTGAAATAAGATAAGCAACAAACCAATGGAAGAAAAACATGCACAAGAAAATGGTAGCCAATAACTTGATTTTAAACAAATTGGAAGACCTTTGTGCTATGTAATACTTCATTGCTTCTTCTAAAAAGTGGTTTGTACTTATTTGCACAGTTTTGTTAGCAATGATGCACCCTGTTTACAGGAATTTCACTCAATAAAAAATTAAATAATAAAAAATATTATTGTGAAGGTCAACAGTCTGTCCTTTTTCTGGCAAAACTATTGTACTAAATCATTATACTAAAATGCCTTTCTTTTCGTTGTGATGTTTGTGGTACAATTCATATTTATTATTCACTCTACAGCACATTACTTTACAGCCACTAGGACAAAACACAGTCAAAATACCTGAAGAATACCATAGCTCCAAAAGTTCATTATTGCTTTTATTAATGTTTATTAAGCATTACTGATGTCAAAAAGTTGAACAATCAAATCAAGATTCAAATAATGAAATTAACAATGAACTATTGGTGGGTATGCTTGAGGTGTTGTGAATGTAATATTCAATGTAATTTTTTGAAACACTACACTAATGGATGTAAGATTGAAATTGACCACTTAAATATGCATAATGTCTTTGGGCATTTAGTAAATTATTTTATAAATAGTTCTGCCACATTATCTTGAATTACATTGAATCAATTAGCACAATATGTACATTATAATATTATTTTCAATATTAGAAATTAGTGGAGTGGTAATACTTACAGTCAAAATAGCAAAGATTCCTAATAGTGCATACTTAAATCCAAATGTTCTTATAACAACTTTCATAAGACTTGCTTCTTTTTTTGTTCCTTCTGTTCTTGCTACTTCTCTATCCCATTCACTGATAAAAACACACACAGTTACAACATTTCAACAAAGACAGTAAAAATTATAGTCATTCAATGCATGTGTTATTGAAATAGGGGAGTTGGGTGTCATTTCACATCCCAATTTCAGAAAAACTCTACTTTGTGGGGCAACATAATAATTGAACTATTATTCTTGATTAGGTCTCACCAGAGGACGAACCAGTATTCAGAAGAAAAATTATGAGTCAGCAAAGGTTGGTACATACTAGGCGATAAGTCCCAGCGACTTGTCCCGCAACAGGTCAAAGCAACAATTTCCCCCATTTACACTAATAATATATGCAGCATGAAATCCAATCATCCTCAGGCTGGAAAGATGTCTAGGCAACGAGGGTTGAACCAGCTCACACTGGGACAGTCTATCACAGGGACAAGTTGCTGCGACTTGTCGCCTAGCATGTACCAACCTTAAAGACCATTCTGGATTTCATCAATTAATAAAGTTGAAAAAGGGAGTGCTACATGTACCTACTACCCATGATAGTACAACCAAACTGATATTAGGATTAATTGTACAATTTGACAAAAATGTACAAAAATTAACCTTTTGATAAAAATATAGCTGGCTTTGTTAGATCATTTAATACTAACTAATACTAAATAAAAATAGTCACTCAGGCTGTATTGTTGTCAAAATGATAGCCAGGCACATCAATAAGAACACAATCAGCCTAAAAATGTTCTAATACAAAAAAAGACTGTCATTTTCATGTTGTTAATTATCAGAACTGCAGCCCTTCTTTAGTGTAATGTCTGTTGTTTCATCTGATATTCATAAAAAAGTCGTGTTTGCCATAGTTAATATAGGGAGATGATTAAGAAACCTATTGTTATGTCTTTCTTTCACTTTTGATGTTGAATGGGTCCCGAGGGTGAACAATTTCTGACTCATTACCATCAAAAATTGCAAAAATCATAAATACTGTAGGGGCCACATTGGAAAGATGACCTTCTCAGGATTTTTGTGTTTATAAGGACTAAAAGACATGCATGCATGCTTCATTGTGAAATAAAGCATGTGAGGATAGTGCTTCCCACACTTCTCAAGTGTTCTGCCTAAACCCCAATTGGTTTATTTCTCGATAAAGCACAGCAAGCAAGTTTTTTACTTCTTTTATAAAATACAAATTGACCAAGACTAGTAGAAGCAAGAAGTCAAAAATAGCTGACATGTGCATCATATTGCTGTCAGAGCCTGTGGCACCCCTAAATAAAGTCAATATTTTTTTAATTGTTTAAGTGATAATGGCAATCAATGTTCAAAGGTCTATTGGAAATCTATTTAAGTCTAGAAACCAAAAGAAAGATTTCAGTCTGTTCACTCGGCCATAGCCAGCAAGGCTAAAACAAAACACTGTACACTGTGACGCTTGAAAAAGAATTGCATTACATGGGATTGTATTCAGTTTGAACTGCAAAAACAGTGTTCTTATATGCAGGTTTTCACTGTAATGGTACAGATGCATCACATTCTAATTTTTATACTATACCTTTGTAATCTTTCTCCAAGTATATCAGTTGATTCTTCAGGTCTCAAACCATAGAAATCACTACTTTCTAGTGGACGTTTAGCTCCAAGTGATAATAGTGAGTTGAGCCACCTGAAAAATTACAACACACCGCATTAACAAGGCTGCTTAACTATGAAGTTTTAACTCATGACCTGTTTACATGATGCTATTCAATCTGTATATCCTGTTCAACAGAGTCTAGGATCAAATAAAAAACTTAAGGTAATTCCGTAGTTTTGCACTGCGCATAGTTCTGCCCATGTTTCAAGTTTTTTGGTTTTAGGACTTTTATCATGTAATCTAGTCAAATTATGTTTGTTAGGTACTTTTGTTAGATAATTTTGAATCTCGTCCCAGTCCTCTCTCGGAAAACCTGTTTTTTGACAATAAAATAACAATATTTTTTTTGCAATATTTCGCAAACTAGCACGGTGACATATGTTTTTTTATTTGATAAAATTATTTGTTATAACATAACATCAAATATATCTAAAATTGAGCATAGGTCATCCGGCTAACAAATTTTGCTCTAAAAAAAAACAAATTACTGTGTTTTTGTTCCATTTCTCTTCGATTTTTGAGCTTTTTTCTTTACCTTCTCAAGTCACCAAAAGCATGAAGTTTGACGTCATATTGCACAAAAACAAAGTCGGTGACCCCCCCTGTCAGTTTTATTTCTACGGAATTACCTTAAGTTGCCAAATTCATTGTATTGCAACTCGACATTTCAAAACTTTGTTTTTATATTGTCCTTTTCTGAACTGTCAATCAAATTAATATGGCGTAAGCTAAACACTTTAAATCATTTCTACTATATACAGCGTGGTTGTGAGTGGACGGAATATCTAAATGTTCAATATTTTAATCAGTCAAACTTACAGTGTACAGTGTAAACTGGCTTTTAAAGACAAAATAGCACGATATGTTTGACAGTGTGGTCGCCATCAATCAACGCAATGGTATCGAGTCACAAATCTTACTTTATTCACAGGCTTTGAAAACACATTGTACAAAACGGTTCCTATAAACATTAAATATAACCAAAAACTGAACAAATCTAAAGAAAACTAACGGACTGTAAACTGAATGAACAAAGGACGAACTACTTACGGAACAAAAGAAAAACAAACACGCTAATAAATTCAAAAATAACTTCAATGTTAGTGTTCTGTACTAACAAACATTATGCAAAACTGTTGTCAATGAAGCAGCCAATGGAGCGCTTCACTTCTTATGAAGTTAGAGTAACAAACAAAAAACAACAACAAACAAACAAACAATTTACTTTTAATTATTGTTCTTACCAGAATGAAACATATCTTGAGAATATATTAGCATTTATCATAGGTGAAGGTTGTACACCAGGAGAACTGTTCCTTCTTTCCTTTTTGCCACCAAGCATTTTATCTTTTTCATTTTGGCCAATATCATCATCATTCTCTTGTTCTCCAGCATCAACACTGTTGGCAATCTTGCTGTCTGACATGATCTATGAATAATCACATAATAACATAAAATAATAGCCCTTTTGCTGACCTCACTTGCTATTTTCTCCGTCATCAAGTATTGTTTCTTCTTTATGTTTTATTTCTTTCATCAGGGTCAAGAACTTGCTGTATATCTTTGGCTTTGATTCAGCCTGTCCTTCTCTTACATCAACAATATTGACAGATCATATACCCGAGCCTGTAGTGGAAAACTCTTTTGTTTTAAAAATAATTTGAAGTGATCAGAAACTGTATTCAGTCAAATGGCACACTAGGACATTGCTGGTAACAAAAGTATTCAATGTGTGCTAAGGTATAAAGCCACAGTAAATATAGAATATAGAATAGAACTAAACTTGACTGAGGATGCATGGTGAAAAAGGTGGCCGAACAGTCTAAAGGCTGGTACACACGAAGGAGCTTGCTCCCGCAACATGCTCCCGGAGCAAGCTCCCTCGTGTACCAACGATTCCATGTGAAAAAATGTGTTGCACAACAAAACTTTTGTTCTTTGGTTTTGCTCCTTCATATCAAAAATGAAAGGGAGCAAAACCAGGGAGCAAATATGTTGCAAAAGTTAAGCTCCCTCGTGTGTTCCGGTTTTAATACGAGGGAGCAAAACCCGGGAGCAAAACTTTTGTTGTACAACATATTTTTTGTGTGAAATTGTTAGTACACACAAGGGAGCTTGCTCCGGGAGCATGTTGCGGGAGCAGGCTCCCTCATGTGTACTGGTCTTGAAAAATGACCCAGGAGCATGTTGAGGGAGCTTGTTGCAGGATCAAGCTCCCTCGTGTGTACCGGCCTTAATGTTCAGTGGACAATGTGCAGACGTGTTGAGTCACTGAATATTTCATCCCTTGGATTATTATAAAAATATGATTTATTACTTTAGTTTCAGAAATTACATAATATAATAAAACAGCAATGACATTCTCACAAGAAAAAGTATATGAATCATTAAATTTAATAATCATCAAATTCATTTGTTTGTTTTGCTTCAATCTAAAATGTAAATAAAAAAGCCATTTGGAGTAATATAAAACTGCAATTTGAAAACTTTTTTAATATAAATAGACTCGTGGATAAAACTTAATCAATTTAATGACAAAATCCGGTTGAATCGTTGACCTTCTGCTTCAAATTATTACAAATTACATCTGATAACAACTTGAAAATTGACCAAAGGTGAAGCGAATGTAAACTGATATAGAATGTTTTTATACCAAGTGTAATTCATATTTTGTTCGATGTAACACAGAGAAACACATGTCAATTAACCATAATAATAAATTACTCATGTCTGCCTTTGACTAGCCTATGGATATGTGCAGATGTACTGAAATTGTAATTGTATATTTTTCATATACTTAGATCGATCGGTAAAGACTTTCTTCTATTTTACGTGGCCTCAGTTACTTTACGATGTTATTGTTTTTTTATTAATACAAGCACGACGATTCAAAGCAGTTTTCACGAAATGAAGTATAATAATTCACAAAATATTTAAAATCACCAAAAACTCGTCTAAAAATTTAATAAAAGTGAGCAATCAAATTAGTGAGCGGTAGTTGACCAGGTCCGATTAAAAGTTGGTTGTATCGAAAGCGAAGACCCTCGAAAACGAAGACCGAAGACCCACGAAAAACGAAGACCCCCATTATTTTGACGTATTATGCGCTATTTTGTCTTTTAATGGTTAAAATACCGTTCGCCGATACGTACCTTCTATTCTGAGCATGAAAGGATAGGGTCTTCGTTTTCGTTTTTGTCGAAAGCGAAGACCCAAAAACGAAGACCCCCATTATTTTGACGTATTATGCGCTATTTTGTCTTTTAATGGTTAAAATACCGTTCGCCGATACGTACCTTCTATTCTGAGCATGAAAGGATAGGGTCTTCGTTTTCGTTTTTGTCGAAAGCGAAGACCCAAAAACGAAGACCCCCATTATTTTGACGTATTATGCGCTATTTTGTCTATTAATGGTTAAAATACCGTTCGCCGATACGTACCTTTCTTTGAAATTGATTATATGACATTTGAAAAAATTGCTACTCAAAGCTCCTTTGAAAGAATTATCCAGGAAGTCTGCCAGGAAGTACTGTGGTGTTGAAGACTTCTTATTTGCTAATTTAATTAAAATTATAGTAATTATTATGCAAAAGCAAACAAAAACGTAACCTGATACACCTATATAGTCATTTGGTTCTTCATCGCCAGCATGTAGACAGCATTATTTGACAATGGCCTTCAAATTACCTACACTAAAGCACAAATTCATTCCCTCGTTTGTGCGTACTAAAAACATCCCTCAGTTCGCCTTAAGTGAGGTTCAAGTTATTCGAAAATTAGGCGATGGTACCTTTGGTGAAGTATTTTTGGGAGAGACGCCAACAAAGTCGCACGTGGTGTTGAAGAGAATCAAGGATGTCGATTCAAGAGAGGAACGCGTAAAGCGCTTATTCTACAAAGAAGCGACTATACTACACGACACAAAACACGCAAACATCGTTAAACTATTGGGGCTATGCTACGAACCATGTTGTCTTCTCCTAGAGTATATGTGTTTTGATTTTGCCGCATTTGATGGGCACAGTTCTGTTAGTACACTTGCCGATTTCCTAACGTGCTTGAACGACAATGATATTTTTGATAATTTCGATTTCCAGGTCGAAATAGCTTCTCAAGTATCAAATGGACTCGCATATCTCCATGAGTTAAACGTTGCGCATCGTGATCTTAAGCCTGCTAACGTTCTGGTATCAAACCAACACTATTGCCATCTAGATATTGAGAGCGTAGCCAGGATTTATGAAAAGTTACCAATAATTTGTAAGCTTACAGACTTTGGCGAAAGTCGTAGTGATTCGGTACAAACCGCTACTTTGTGTAATCAAAGAACAGTTAATGTCTGTCGCGGGTCCCCCGTGTATATGGCTCCCGAGATATTCAATCCTTCAAAAGGGTTTATTGCGTCATTAAACGACCTCAAAGCTGTAGATGTGTGGGCACTAGGAATGGTGTTCTTCATGCTGTTAAACCCAGATTTGGACCATCCATTCAGTGTCGAGTTGAGAAATGCACGTGGCAAAGGCACTTCCGGAAGAGAAATTGTCGCAATGCAGTTTGAGAAGTCAAATTTACCCACCTCCAGCCCAAAATATCAAATCCAACAAGCTTCGGATTGGCTGGTTATTGAAGATCTTACAAAGAAATGCTTGTGCTTTAATCCTAGAGAGAGAGTAACAGCTCAAGATATTTGTGAGTATCTAAAACACGACGACGTTAGCTTCCCATGTAGAAATATTACTCTAAAGTGTAGTCAATCAACTGCAGCCGAACAGTTTTTTGATTTAAACGCATCCATTCGATGTGGCGAAAACATACCCAATGATGGTACAAACAGCTGTGCTTTTTTGTCAGTGTTGATTATGGACAAACTAATCAGTGAAGGGGACGACCTACCTGAGACAATAGATGAATGGGAAGAAATAGCCGAAAGTGTCGCAGATATCATTACCAACGCTCCATCACGATTTAACCACCTCAGAGACATTTCAAAAGAATATGACGCAGTAGAGAGCTACAATTTACTAACCAAAGCAGGTCTGATGACTTCTGCGTACGAATTCAGTGAGGAATTTCTCATAGTACCCAATAGCAAGTTGTATTCGCAAGAGGGTCGTAGCTTTTTCCTAAAGGCAGTACGCGAGCTCCATACCACTGATGATATTCCACGAGTTGCCGTTTACACATGTGGAGGGTATGCTTTTATAATTGGTTGCAAAGCTTCACGATTTTTCATTGTCGACACACATTGCATACGAGCTGATATGGGTGGAAATGGAAATGGCATGATTAAAGTGTTCCCATCTGGTGATGCTGACTCTGCAAGACGTTTGTGCAGTTGGATATGGAAAAGACTTCGAAGCAGTAACGTCAAGAACACGTACCAGTCACTAGCTGTGGCTGTTCGTTTGTTGTAAGTAAATGAATGACATATATTGATATATCGCGTTATCTATTGATAGTAGATTCATTGATAGTATTGTGCGTTATCTATTGATAGTAGACTGATAGTATTGCGCGTTATCTATTGATAGTAGACTGATAGTATTGCGCGTTATCTATTGATAGTAGACTGATAATATTGCGCGTTATCTATTGATAGTAGACTGATAGTATTGCGCGTTATCTATTGATAGTAGACTGATAGTATTGCGCGTTATCTATTGATAGTAGACTGATAGTATTGCGCGTTATCTATTGATAGTAGACTGATAGTATTGCGCGTTATCTATTGATAGTAGACTGATAGTATTGCGCGTTATCTATTGATAGTAGACTGATAGTATTGCGCGTTATCTATTGATAGTAGACTGATAGTATTGCGCGTTATCTATTGATAGTAGACTGATTGTATTGCGCGTTATCTATTGATAGTAGACTGATTGTATTGCGCCTTATCTATTGATAGTAGACTGATTGTATTGCGCGTTATCTATTGATAGTAGACTGATTGTATTGCGCGTTATCTATTGATAGTAGACTGATTGTATTGCGCGTTATCTATTGATAGTAGACTGATTGTATTGCGCGTTATCTATTGATAGTAGACTGATTGTATTGCATGCGCGTTTTCGCTCGTAGTATTGAAGAACCATCTGAACAAAGTAAAGGAAAACGACAACGAGCAGCAGCTAACAAAGATGATGATGATGATGTTAACAGGTATTTGATTAGTTGGTGTGTCTATAACCCATGAATCATATATTATTAATGGATTTCTTTTGCTCGTAGTATTGAAGAACCATCTGAACAAAGTAAAGGGAAACGACAACGAGCAGCAGTTAACAAATATGATGATGACGATGTTAACAGGTATTTGATTAGTTGGTGTGTCTATAACCCATGAATCATATATTATTAATGGATTTCTTTTGCTCGTAGTATTGAAGAACCATCTGAACAAAGTAAAGGGAAACGACAACGAGCAGCAGCTAACAAGTATGATGATGATGTTAACAGGTATTTGATTAGTTGGTGTGTCTATAACCCATGAATCATATATTATTAATGGATTTCTTTTGCTCGTAGTATTGAAGAACTATCTGAACAAAGTAAAGGGAAACGACAACGAGCAGCAGCTAACAAATATGATGATGAAGATGTTAACAGGTATTTGATTAGTTGCTGTGTCTATAACCCATGAATCATATATTATTAATGGATTTCTTTTGCTCGTAGTATTGAAGAACCATCTGAACAAAGTAAAGGGAAACGACAACGAGCAGCAGCTAACAGATATGATGATGACGATGTTAACAGGTATTTGATTAGTTGGTGTGTCTATAACCCATGAATCATATATTATTAATGGATTTCTTTTGCTCGTAGTATTCAAGAACCATCTGAACAAAGTAAAGGGAAACGACAACGAGCAGCAGTTAACAAATATGATGATGACGATGTTAACAGGTATTTGATTAGTTGGTGTGTCTATAACCCATGAATCATATATTATTAATGGATTTCTTTTGCTCGTAGTATTCAAGAACCATCTGAACAAAGTAAAGGAAAACGACAACGAGCAGCAGCTAACAAAGATGATGATGATGATGTTAACAGGTATTTGATTAGTTGGTGTGTCTATAACCCATGAATCATATATTATTAATGGATTTCTTTTGCTCGTAGTATTGAAGAACCATCTGAACAAAGTAAAGGGAAACGACAACGAGCAGCAGCTAACAGATATGATGATGACGATGTTAACAGGTATTTGATTAGTTGGTGTGTCTATAACCCATGAATCATATATTATTAATGGATTTCTTTTGCTCGTAGTATTGAAGAACTATCTGAACAAAGTAAAGGGAAACGACAACGAGCAGCAGCTAACAAATATGATGATGATGATGTTAACAGGTATTTGATTAGTTGGTGTGTCTATAACCCATGAATGATATATTATTAATGGATTTCTTTTGCTCGTAGTATTCAAGAACCATCTGAACAAAGTAAAGGGAAACGACAACGAGCAGCAGCTAACAAATATGATGATGATGATGTTAACAGGTATTTGATTAGTTGGTGTGTCTATAACCCATGAATCATATATTATTAATGGATTTCTTTTGCTCGTAGTATTCAAGAACCATCTGAACAAAGTAAAGGGAAACGACAACGAGCAGCAGTTAACAAATATGATGATGACGATGTTAACAGGTATTTGATTAGTTGGTGTGTCTATAACCCATGAATCATATATTATTAATGGATTTCTTTTGCTCGTAGTATTGAAGAACTATCTGAACAAAGTAAAGGGAAACGACAACGAGCAGCAGCTAACAAATATGATGATGATGATGTTAACAGGTATTTGATTAGTTGGTGTGTCTATAACCCATGAATGATATATTATTAATGGATTTCTTTTGCTCGTAGTATTGAAGAACTATCTGCACAAAGTAAAGTAGAGGGAGCATTTGATGATTTTGGGTCAAAGAGAAAGGAGAAAAAGGTAAGCTTAAACAACCGTTTCAAATTTCGAATTCGTATTGCCAAGGTCATTCAATGTGCAAGCATTTGCACTAGATTATATCCTGTGTTTAATTTTTAGAACTGAAAATATTTGCAGCTTAAGGATGGTGCCCCATTATTGGATCCCATTTTTATTTTTCCAAAACTCTGTCATTAATTTAAGTCACTTGTTGGGGCATTGGAAAGTGGAAAAAAATTGGGGGTATCCATGCATCTAAGCGAGATAATTAACGTTAAACACTAATAACGTCAGAGCAAATTGGCTACTATTAGAGCGAGTGCAGGAAACCCATGAGATAAAAACTATTTAAATACTAAAGGCCGTGTCACACGAGCGATTTTTTCTTGCAACTTGTGCCGCGAAAAAAAATATCGCAAGTTGCATGAGCGTTTTGCTCGTGTGACATCGCTCGCGCAACTTGCAATTTCTATTTTTTTGTTGCACAAAAAGTAGAGTTCGCTTCTACTTTCTGCAACTTTTTTTTGAAAAATGTGCGTGTGACATGGTCAGTGCAATTCGCAATTTTTCAATTGGTCAATGAGGCAAGGTTGTATTTATTTCTTTTGTATCTTTGACTCGAGTTTTTTAGAGCTTTTCGAATCGAGTTCAAATGAACAAAGAACGGCAAGTGCTTTTTTACGTTTATTTACTTCGTCCGCCATAATGCGAGCTTGATCGACGGTGCGTACGAATATTCAAAATTACGCGTGTAATTTACAAAAATCTTTTGCGCGAGACGAGTTTCAACCGGAATTGTTCGTGTGACATGGCTCATGCAACTTGCAATAATTTTTTTTGCGGCACAAGTTGCGAGAAAAAATCGCTCGTGTGACACGGCCTTAACAAACAGCACTTATTTATGGACAAATAGTCCTTATCATTCAAGCAGAACTTTATTTAACAGACTAAAGTACAATACTTAAGGAATTCTGTTCTTTGTCTTATTTTTTAAAAACATGAAATATACTTGTTCTGGTTGAATGATAAGGACTATTTGTACATAAATACGTACTATTAGCAGAAGTACATAACTAGAAGTGTCCGTCTAGTTAATGGGTCGCGCTCCATCTGTTTAGCTAGTGAGCTATTTTTAGACGGCCAAAGTGCGCAAAGTGCGCGCGCTCAGCTAACTGATTAAAGAATACAAAGTCATTGGACTCGCGCGCGCACCAGTTAACTTTCAATTTTCGGTGTCCTATAACACGCTCAGACAATCAGCGACGCGCTAATATATCTAGTGAGCTATTTTTAGACAACCAATCGTGTTGCTGATTGGCTGAGCGTGTTATAGGACACCTAAAATTAAAAGTTAAGTGGTGCGCGCGCAAGTCCAATGACTTCGTATTTTTGAATCAGCTAGCTGAGCGCGCGCACTTTGGCTGTCTAAAAATAGCTCAAAAGCTAAACACATGGAGCGCGGATTTATATTTGAGATGGACACTTCTAGTTATGTACTTCTGCTATTAGTTAGTATTTCTTTAGTTTTTGTTTCATGGGTTTCCTGCACTCGCTCTAAAGTTACAGTCTATGTTCGCGGGGTATCTTCGCAAAAAAAATCGTTTTCGCGTTAAATAATCGTTCAATAAGACGGAATAAACGATTTTAGATATTTTTTTATATATTTAACGAGCTTCATTTTTTTTCAATGAAATTTCACCACTTAATCTTTGTCTTTCCAAAGCTCCGACTAAAAAACTTTTGATCAGATTTAATTTTTTTCGGTTCGATATCAATCAACACATAGTTACCTCAAAAACCGTGCGAGGCTTTTTAATATTCTAATTAGTTTAGTTATAAATCAAAATTAAAGTTTTAAGATATTATTTTCGAGGTGAAATTTGATACTTTTAGTCATAAATCAAAAATTATGCTCTTAAAAATCTAGAAATTGTGCACGCTAGCTGGCATTAGGGGGAACCATACTAAACTGTTTTTCATTTCTGTTTTTATAGTGGTGGAATGGCGATAAAAACATGCCTCTTCACGAAGCGGACAGGGAATCACGTTATAAACCCGCGGAGGCAGCAAGGATACTTCTTCAAGAAGTCCCCACAACCACAAAATGTCAAAAGCATCCACTAAGGGTTCGAAAGAATGCTTCATTTTTAGTTGATACAAGGTCATATACCAACTGGGAGGACATGAAAGATGATATGAATGGGGTTTTTAATAAAGTTTTGAGATGTGCAGTATGGACGGTAGAGTGTACAAAAGACGCCGAGGAGGGTCAAATGCAATTCAGCGTGTTGGAAAAGAAAGCACTACGTTTGACAGCTTCAAATCAGTACCATCTCCACATCAATTCGAGAGCAAACAAAGCATGCCCACAACTTGTAAGGTCGTTTTTTCATTTGAAAGATGCAAGTTCCAACTTCGTCAATGATTCGGTGTTAATGCAATATCACATAACCACAGGGCAAGAGTCTGTGACGTTTGAAGTTAAACCGCATGGAAACAGCCGCAATGCAAGAAGTGCTCCATTTTACCCGACATCCAAGTCTACACTCGAGAGTATAAAGAAAAAGTCACACACAGATACCCCATCACGTGTTCATAAAGCGGTTAATGATGAGATGGGAGGACCATCTAAAGCAAGAACGCCAGGCTGCCTGCCAAGATCAAAAAAACAGGTCCTCGATATGAAATCCCATGCCAAAAGAAAGTCTGACCCTGTAGATGATTTATTAGTGTACGCAAGAAAAAGAGAAAGAAATATAGTATTACGACACCAAGATATGCCAACGGATTTGTGGGTACTTGGAACTGACGTCATGTGTCGCGACGTATCAAAATTCACTACTTGTGAACAACTCAATTTTCCTATCTCTATTGATCCCACCTTTAACATGGGCCAGTTTGAAGTTACCCCTATTGTATACAGGCACCTCTTATTAACTTCCAAGAGAACAGGAAACAGCCCGATCTTCTTAGGACCCACGATGATCCACCATCGAAAAGATTTCGAAACATACAAAGTATTGTCGTCAACGTGTGTTGCTGTTTGCAAAGATATGCGTGAGAAGTGCAAGGGGTACATAACAGATGGGGAAGCAGCACTGGACATGGCTTTCAAGAGCGATCTACAAAAAGCAACTCATCTGCGATGTGCCAAGCACTTTGAAGGCAATTGCAAGTCTGAACTTACCAAGATTGGCATAAGAGGGAAATCACAACAAAAAATGTTCTTGGGCGAAATATTCGGAGTAAAAGAAAAGCATGATGGTCTCATCGACTGCGAAGACAAACAAGCTGTTAAGCAAAAGGCCAGTGAGTTGAAGGATTTCTTCGACAAGAAAGAAACTGAGTTACTTCAGAAGCAGTCCCATTACGAGCCTCAATTCTCAAAATACATCATGAATAGTCGAAAGATGATTGCCAAAAACATGAGTCTAAAACAACGCCGGGAAGCTGGTCTTCCAAATGACGCGCATGGAAAACCAATCCGGCCGTACACCAACTCATCTGAGGCTATGAATCACGTCATGTCTCAAATAAAGCTGGAATTTCTTAGCGCAAATGGTCGAAGGCAAAATGACAATTTATCAAAGCTTGAGTTTACTCGACACGTATTTGAGGAAATCCATAACACCGAACAGGAAGAGTTTAAGTTAGCCGTGTGTGGATTAAGCGAAAAGTATCAGCTTTCAGACGTTGCATCATATCTTCAAGTTCCCGTGGACACTTGGTTTTCGTGGAATGATCGTCAAAGAGACCACTACATAAGTAAGCTAAACGATATGTCTATGGAAGATGTGCTACAAGAGAAACGTGTGAGAGTTACATCAACATCAGAAGATACAGCTCAAAGAGAATATCGTGAACTGTCAATTGATGTTGCTAAAGCACTAAAGGAAATGACGACCTGTCCAGAAGAAACCATTCAAGCAGCAGTAAATGGAGCTGTAAGACTCCTTAATCTACCATGTGCAATCCAACAGAAGGCGTCACTTCAATCACACCAAACTAATGTTACCTACGAAGTGGCATCCAGGGACGCCAAAAA
Source organism: Diadumene lineata (assembly GCA_918843875.1). Classification (NCBI taxonomy): domain Eukaryota; kingdom Metazoa; phylum Cnidaria; class Anthozoa; order Actiniaria; family Diadumenidae; genus Diadumene; species Diadumene lineata. The sequence continues at coordinate 8,013,220 of OU974074.1, read as the reverse complement.
TAGCAATTGGCAGTGCATGGTACTAAAAGACCACGTAAAATGTCGTTGCCCAAGCTACAAGTATGACTCTGTGTGTATGCATTCCATCGCTGTCGCTGAAAGAGCCAATATCCTGGATACACATGTGAAATTTCTAAGCAAATCGAACCATCGAGCCCAGTCAAGAACTGCTCTGGCCGAAGCTCATGTAAATAAAGGAACCGCCGGCAAGAAAGGGTCACGCAACAAAACACCCTATCGTCCTCAGCCTACTGGTGTCACAAATAACAGTTGCAATGCATCAGGGCAAGTGTACACACAGTTACACCATAATGACAACCCCTTTATTCTGCGTATCCTACCGAAGGAAGCAAAAAGCTGTAAACAATGTCGGAACGATTTCTGCCATAGGATCCGTGTAGTGCCTCATGATCTCGTTTTTGAGCACAAAGAAAAGTATTTCTTCCCCTTGAATGGCGATTGGAAGAACAAGCAGGTGTCCTCCCACGAAGCCAGCAGATACTACCATGCAGATGCAAATTGCATGAAGAAACGGTTTCCCTATTTTTGCAATCAATATATTGAGGTCCCAGCTGATGTCAAAGATAAATTATCGAAGTCTCACAAGGACCATTTGTACAGCCAATTTCAACTCAAGTTGTAAATGATCCGATAAACGATTTTAAGGGGTTTAACAGCGGTTTGCCCTTCACATTTAGCAGTTATATAAGACAAACTTTTCATAGTATATAATATCATAAAACCAAATATTATACACTCTATTACAGAAAAATTGGTAGTGTAATTCTATACTTTACGGGAAAACATTTCATTCAGTATTATCTTATCTACTCTTTTTCTCTTGTACATGTCATATCGGCTTAGTATGGCATATTTTATTATTATAATTTAACACACATGTATTCCAATTTCGTTAATGTTTAGTAAGGTCAGTTGGCTTATTAAAATTTATAAGAGTTTATATCTAAACGTGTAGTCGTGGTTTACAAAAATGGGAAAAAAGAGCATGGATGTGGTCATTTAAAAAATGAAGCTTAGGGTTTTGCTATTTCAAAATAATTTGTACTGATATAACAATGATATACGCAGATAATTCCGGCTTTTATTGAATTCCGTCAGACATGCATGCGCAAAATAACTCTAAATAGAAATTCGTTGCTAAGTGACGGTTATATTTCAATGGTTTCCTTTCATTTCTTTTTATTTGTATTTTGTGAATGAAATGGCAACGCAAGACCCTATCCTTTCTTGCTCAGAATAGAAGATACGTATCGACGAACGGTATTTTAACCATTAATAGACAAAATAGCGCATAATGCGTCAAAATAATGGGGGTCTTCGTTTTTGGGTCTTCGCTTTCGACAAAAACGAAAACGAAGACCCTATCCTTTCATGCTCAGAATAGAAGGTACGTATCGGCGAACGGTATTTTAACCATTAAAAGCCAAATTAGCGCATAATACGTCAAAATAATGGGGGTCTTCGTTTTTGGGTCTTGGCTTTCGACAAAAACGAAAACGAAGACCCTATCCTTTCTTGCTCAGAATAGAAGGTACGTATCGGCGAACGGTATTTTAACCATTAAAAGACAAAATAGCGCATAATACGTCAAAATAATGGGGGTCTTCGTTTTTGGGTCTTCGCTTTCGACAAAAACGAAAACGAAGACCCTATCCTTTCATGCTCAGAATAGAAGGTACGTATCGGCGAACGGTATTTTAACCATTAATAGACAAAATAGCGCATAATACGTCAAAATAATGGGGGTCTTCGTTTTTCGTGGGTCTTCGGTCTTCGTTTTCGAGGGTCTTCGCTTTCGATACAACCATTAAAAGTTACATAACGGTCAAAAATGATACCGAAAACTCTTTAATTACTGGGTCTGTTTTGACCAAAATACCAAGATGGCTTAAAAGATCACCCCTTTGAAGATAACAGCTGTGTTTTTGTATAGTCCCGTGTTGTTTTGTGTTTTTTACGAAAAACAACAATAAGCACGGGCACTGGCGTGTGCAAATAAATACGAGCTTTTCAAGACCACATGGCGAAGCCATAAGGCTTATTTTTGGTGAATTTCGAGCAAAAGCATATCATTTCAAAACAATATGCATGCAGAAGAAATTCCATGAATAAAAATTAAGTACAGAGTAGATTAACCTTGAGGATTGATATTTAGCAAAGTGCTGTTGGAGGAGTCGTCTCGTTAGCAGCCGCAGATAAATTTACTCCGAGTCACTCCAGACCGAATTATGTGCAATAAATCTATAGCCAAAATAGAAGCTTACAAGTGTATACTAAGATCACTGCATTAACTTACCCACTTCAAGATGGAATGAGAGTAAAGATCAGAACACGGAAAATTCAGCTCCAGATCAACTTTGCACTCTGCATATTACAACACATTCATCAAACTCCCTTCATCACCTGTCCTTCACATGTCATCACCAGTCTTCTGCGGGTGTGTTTGGAAGAGGGGACAGATCGTCAATGTGTGCAATAAACACAAATACATCACAAATGATATCAATTAGTAATAATAAATATATGAGCAAAAAATACACTCTCCTTTGCCTGTTATTATTATTGCGGGCGACAAAAGGAGCACCCAAGCATAATCTTGACAATTCCCCGACAAGGGGCCTAAAAACGAGTGTTGAGGAGATGCTTTTTCGCGTTTTCTACGGTGGCCCAAAAGGGACACACCACACAAAAAGAAAAATGCTACAAACAAAAGAAAAAGCCCTACAAACAAAATAAAAACACTGCAAACAAAATAAAAACACTGCAAACAAAATAAAACCCTGCAAATAAAAACAAATCGCACACTGTAAATAAAAACAAATCACTGCAAATAAAAACAAATCGCACACTGCAAATAAAAAAAATCGCACACGGCAAACAAAAAAATCGCACACTGCAAATAAAAACAAATCGCACACTGCAAATACTACTCAAAGCGCCTCCTGAGCAGCTATCAGCGGTTGAGATTGCAGACTCGGGTCGTTTCCCGCCAATTCTGTACTAGGTACTGCCAATCAACACTGCAATGGCGGCACTCAGCTCCGAGTTGCGTAAAATAGTCAAAGAAGAGATATCGAAAGCTCTTAGCGATGGTAACAGGGCTGTCAACTCTCCCGGATAACCCGGGAGTCTCCAGATTTTGGGACCAATCTCCCGGTCTCAAGATTTCAGTGTCAAATCTCCCGGGTAAATCCTGTGTTTTAACTGTAATTTCCTCTTGAATAGAAGCTAGATAGAAGCTAGAATCTGTAGATTATGTAAACAAAGATGCGAACAACCTTTTTTTTTTTGCTTCGGAAAATTTCAAAGGGAAAACAAAATGGACATCAGGGCGATCTCAAGATCAGAAAGGGCCGGGGTTGACAGCCCTGTGGTAAAGACACTTCCACACTTTCCTTCGATGACTTCTATAAGCAAAGGGAGGCCTCGAGGCGATTTCCAGTCAAAGCCAGCAAAGAAAAGAAAATTACAAGACAGTAATTCCAACAAGTCGGTCATAAAAGACGTCGAGGTGAAAGTATCCCGAGAAAGTATCCCAGGCGTATCGAAGGGATCGTACTATAAAGCCAAGGCGAGGAAAGATGCAAATTGTAAAAGCAAAATCCAACGCACAAAAAGATGATTTGATAAAGAAAGTAATCGAAAAACATGCTCAATTCGATAAGAGCTTCGATGATAGTAGTAAAAGAGGGACCGAATTAGACCCCCGGGGAGTTGGGGAGGTACCGGGGAGGTAGGGAGTTCCGGGGAGGTAGGGAGTTCCGGGGAGGTGGGCAGTTCCTGGGAGGTGGGGAGTTACCGGGGAGGTCGGAAGTTACCGGGGAGGTGGGGAGTTACCAGGGAGGTGGGGAGTTACCGGGGAGGTGTGGAGTTTACGTTGAAGACGCCAAACCATGGAAAAAAGGCGAAACTATCAAAGAATGGTTCAGGGAAACAGCAGATGTTTGATTTATTTCAGTTGATGATTACTTTTATTACTACTAGAAATTACATTACGAATTTTTAACAAAGTTTCGTTATAATAAATTGAAAGTTAAATACACTAGTTTTCTAAACACAAAGTGTCTTCTTCTATAATCGGCTGGTAAATTATAACACAACAACTGGAAAATAAAATTAGCTTTCCAACCCGCGAAATAAAGTTTCTTCAACTTGTAGATACCGAAAAAGATACTAACAAAATAGTACAAAAGTGCGTTGTACACTGTCTGATAGAGTTGTCAACATCGACTAAAATTATTTTTCATCAATCCGAAATAATTTGTCTTTGTTTTGAGCACGATGGTGAATAGTGTTACAGGCATGACATCTGGTTATCACAGCTTTTTCAGTGTTCTTATCCACTGGAATATCGTGTTTACATATTGGACATTGAGCTGAACTCATAGTTTCGTTGATTCCATCACTCCACATACAATGGGGACATTCTAGCAATCTGTGCACTTTGATATCATTGTTTTCACAATAAGCACAGCTCTCTGCTGGAGTATCATCCTCATCATCTTCTTGACTGCTTTGATCAGAATCACTTTCATTTTCAGTGTCATTCTCATTTTCTTTGGATCCTGAAGCATCATCATCATCATCATCATCATCACTTGTTTCTTCACTTGATAACTCATCTTCCATTGCAATCAAATCGTTCAAAACTTTTTTGTTACGAATCAATCGTTTGTTGATGCCTAGCTTGGCCAAACCCAGTAAGAAAGAATACAATGCTTTGGGTCTGGGAACGTCATTATTATAGGGCAACAAAACATAGTCTAAAAGATCTGTTATACTAGACTGAGGAATACGTTGCTGATTTCTTACAAGTTCCCCCGCTGAAGTCCAATAGACAATGTTTTTCGAGGCAGCCATACTATGCAAGAGATCCTTAGCATCATGATGAGATACGCCACTAGAAATACTGTCTAGAACGGATTGTATGATAGGCTCTTCCTCACTTTCCTCGTCCTCGATTTCACTACTTTCTTCTTCATTTTCCCAGCTCAGTTTTCGTTTCATGTTGATGATATGTGCACTCTACCAATACTTTAGCTATATGATTTATATTCTTTACATGACTGATTTTTTATAGCATTAAAAGTCCTGATATAAATGGGGTTAACAATTCTGAAATAAAACTACCCCCCTCTTGCACAAGAATTTGTTTTTTGTTCTTAAATGATTTAGAAGGGTGATGTAGATCAAAGATTGAGTTTTTATAAGGACGCAGAATTCTCTTTTCGTCTTCGGACATTGGAAGGTAACCATGGAGATAATTATGAATAACTTGGACAATAGCATGGACCTGTTCTGGTGTAGCTGTTGCAAGTAGAAGTTGTTTTTGATTTTCAGGGCAGGTAGTCAAAAGCTGGAGGTAGCCAATGTTGTTCCTCACTACATGAGACATGATGACAGAATGAATTAAACGTGAAAGTACTTTAGTATTTAAAACCTGATAGCCTGATAGCTTGATAGATTGATAGCCAATAGTCAATAGCCAATATCCAATAGCCAATAGCCAATAGCCAATAGCCAATAGCCAATAGCCAATAGCCAGATAGCCAGATAGCCAATAGCCAATACCCAAAATACAATAGCCAGATAGCCAATAGCCAGATAGCCAATACCCAATAGTCAATAGCCAATAGCCAATAGCCAATAGCCAAAATACAATAGCCAATAGCCAATAGCCAATAGCCAACAGCCAATAGCCAGATAGCCAATAGCCAATAGCCAATAGCCAGATAGCCAAAATACAATAGCCAGATAGCCAAAAGACAATAGCCAATAGCCAATAGCCTGATAGCCTGATAGCCAATAGCCTGATAGCCAATAGCCAATAGCCAATAGCCAATAGCCAATAGCCAATAGCCAACAGCCAATAGCCAGATAGCCAATAGCCAATAGCCAATAGCCAATAGCCAACAGCCAATAGCCAGATAGCCAATAGCCAATAGCCAGATAGCCAAAATACAATAGCCAGATAGCCAAAAGACAATAGCCAATAGCCAATAGCCTGATAGCCTGATAGCCAATAGCCTGATAGCCAATAGCCAATAGCCAATAGCCAATAGCCAACAGCCAATAGCCAGATAGCCAATAGCCAATAGCCAATAGCCAGATAGCCAAAATACAATAGCCAGATAGCCAAAAGACAATAGCCAATAGCCTGATAGCCAATAGCCTGATAGCCAATAGCCTGATAGCCAAAAGACAATAGCCAGATAGCCAATAACCAATAGCCAATAGCCAATAGCCAGATAGCCAAAAGACAATAGCCAATAGCCAGATAGCCAAAAGACAATTGCCAATAGCCAATAGCCTGATAGCCAGATAGTCTATATAATAATTTGTTTGTGTCATTTTGAAATCATTCCTATCAAATCACAAAATGGGTCGGAGCTGTCCTGTGTGTTACAAAGTAGTACAAAATTTATCAAGCCATCTAATGAAAGTTCACAAAATAACTGGTCCAGAACGAACTTTACTTCATCAACGAGATGCTACGCAGAACATCCCGTATAAACCAAGAACAAATCAAATAATAAGGAACATGGAGTCTGATTATTGTGCTGACTTTAAACTTCTACATCCGTTCACATGTATGGTTGCTGGAACAACAGGTTGCGGCAAAACTGTTTGGGTTCAGAAGTTGTTGGAACATGCGCAAACTATGATCAGCCCACCTCCACAACGAATTGTCTACTGTTATTCTCAATGGCAGCCTGCATATGTAGAAATGGTTCTCAACACATTCCCAGAAATAGAATTTGTTAGAGGTGTTCCCCAGGATCTGGAAAAAGATCACTATTTTGATGTCAATGTTAGAAATCTTATTGTTATTGATGATCAAATGACTGAAACTGGAAATGACAAACGGATCGTTAACCTTTTTACCAAAGGTTCACATCACCGTAATCTGAGTGTCATTTACATGGTGCAGAATATCTTTCACCAGGGAAAGGTGAATCGAGATATAAGTCTGAATTGTCATTACATGGTGATATTCAAAAACCCAAGAGACAAACTTCAAATCCTCAATTTGGCCAAACAAATGTACCCTGGGAAGACAGAAATGTTCCTGCAAAAGTACGAGCAAGCAGTGAGCCGCCCATATGGGTATTTACTTCTCGACTTAAAAACAACCACCCCTGACGAATGTCGATTTAAATCTGACATCTTCCCCGGAGAGAAAATAGTGGAGCAAGAACCACAATTTTATCAGTTACTACAATATCTCCAAGGTCAACAACCACCAAAAATGGCAAGGATGCAAGAATTACAAACAAGAATGAATAACATTTTGATATTGTAGTAACTGATAAAATTGTGGAGGTGGGCTGATCATAGTTTGCGCATGTTCCAACAACTTCTGAACCCAAACAGTTTTGCCGCAACCTGTTGTTCCAGCAACCATACATGTGAACGGATGTAGAAGTTTAAAGTCAGCACAATAATCAGACTCCATGTTCCTTATTATTTGATTTGTTCTTGGTTTATACGGGATGTTCTGCGTAGCATCTCGTTGATGAAGTAAAGTTCGTTCTGGACCAGTTATTTTGTGAACTTTCATTAGATGGCTTGATAAATTTTGTACTACTTTGTAACACACAGGACAGCTCCGACCCATTTTGTGATTTGATAGGAATGATTTCAAAATGACACAAACAAATTATTATATAGACTATCTGGCTATCAGGCTATTGGCTATTGGCAATTGTCTTTTGGCTATCTGGCTATTGGCTATTGTCTTTTGGCTATCTGGCTATTGGCTATTGGTTATTGGCTATCTGGCTATTGTCTTTTGGCTATCAGGCTATTGGCTATCAGGCTATTGTCTTTTGGCTATCTGGCTATTGTATTTTGGCTATCTGGCTATTGGCTATTGGCTATTGGCTATCTGGCTATTGGCTGTTGGCTATTGGCTATTGTCTTTTGGCTATCAGGCTATTGGCTATCAGGCTATTGTCTTTTGGCTATCTGGCTATTGTATTTTGGCTATCTGGCTATTGGCTATTGGCTATTGGCTATCTGGCTATTGGCTGTTGGCTATTGGCTATTGGCTATTGGCTATTGGCTATTGGCTATTGGCTATCAGGCTATTGGCTATCAGGCTATCAGGCTATTGGCTATTGGCTATTGTCTTTTGGCTATCTGGCTATTGTATTTTGGCTATCTGGCTATTGGCTATTGGCTATTGGCTATTGGCTATTGGCTATCTGGCTATTGGCTGTTGGCTATTGGCTATTGGCTATTGGCTATTGTATTTTGGCTATTGGCTATTGGCTATTGGCTATTGACTATTGGGTATTGGCTATCTGGCTATTGTATTTTGGGTATTGGCTATTGGCTATCTGGCTATCTGGCTATTGGCTATTGGCTATTGGCTATTGGCTATTGGATATTGGCTATTGACTATTGGCTATCAATCTATCAAGCTATCAGGCTATCAGGTTTTAAATACTAAAGTACTTTCACGTTTAATTCATTCTGTCATCATGTCTCATGTAGTGAGGAACAACATTGGCTACCTCCAGCTTTTGACTACCTGCCCTGAAAATCAAAAACAACTTCTACTTGCAACAGCTACACCAGAACAGGTCCATGCTATTGTCCAAGTTATTCATAATTATCTCCATGGTTACCTTCCAATGTCCGAAGACGAAAAGAGAATTCTGCGTCCTTATAAAAACTCAATCTTTGATCTACATCACCCTTCTAAATCATTTAAGAACAAAAAACAAATTCTTGTGCAAGAGGGGGGTAGTTTTATTTCAGAATTGTTAACCCCATTTATATCAGGACTTTTAATGCTATAAAAAATCAGTCATGTAAAGAATATAAATCATATAGCTAAAGTATTGGTAGAGTGCACATATCATCAACATGAAACGAAAACTGAGCTGGGAAAATGAAGAAGAAAGTAGTGAAATCGAGGACGAGGAAAGTGAGGAAGAGCCTATCATACAATCCGTTCTAGACAGTATTTCTAGTGGCGTATCTCATCATGATGCTAAGGATCTCTTGCATAGTATGGCTGCCTCGAAAAACATTGTCTATTGGACTTCAGCGGGGGAACTTGTAAGAAATCAGCAACGTATTCCTCAGTCTAGTATAACAGATCTTTTAGACTATGTTTTGTTGCCCTATAATAATGACGTTCCCAGACCCAAAGCATTGTATTCTTTCTTACTGGGTTTGGCCAAGCTAGGCATCAACAAACGATTGATTCGTAACAAAAAAGTTTTGAACGATTTGATTGCAATGGAAGATGAGTTATCAAGTGAAGAAACAAGTGATGATGATGATGATGATGATGATGCTTCAGGATCCAAAGAAAATGAGAATGACACTGAAAATGAAAGTGATTCTGATCAAAGCAGTCAAGAAGATGATGAGGATGATACTCCAGCAGAGAGCTGTGCTTATTGTGAAAACAATGATATCAAAGTGCACAGATTGCTAGAATGTCCCCATTGTATGTGGAGTGATGGAATCAACGAAACTATGAGTTCAGCTCAATGTCCAATATGTAAACACGATATTCCAGTGGATAAGAACACTGAAAAAGCTGTGATAACCAGATGTCATGCCTGTAACACTATTCACCATCGTGCTCAAAACAAAGACAAATTATTTCGGATTGATGAAAAATAATTTTAGTCGATGTTGACAACTCTATCAGACAGTGTACAACGCACTTTTGTACTATTTTGTTAGTATCTTTTTCGGTATCTACAAGTTGAAGAAACTTTATTTCGCGGGTTGGAAAGCTAATTTTATTTTCCAGTTGTTGTGTTATAATTTACCAGCCGATTATAGAAGAAGACACTTTGTGTTTAGAAAACTAGTGTATTTAACTTTCAATTTATTATAACGAAACTTTGTTAAAAATTCGTAATGTAATTTCTAGTAGTAATAAAAGTAATCATCAACTGAAATAAATCAAACATCTGCTGTTTCCCTGAACCATTCTTTGATAGTTTCGCCTTTTTTCCATGGTTTGGCGTCTTCAACGTAAACTCCACACCTCCCCGGTAACTCCCCACCTCCCTGGTAACTCCCCACCTCCCCGGTAACTTCCGACCTCCCCGGTAACTCCCCACCTCCCAGGAACTGCCCACCTCCCCGGAACTCCCTACCTCCCCGGAACTCCCTACCTCCCCGGTACCTCCCCAACTCCCCGGGGGTCTAATTCGGTCCCTCTTTTACTACTGATGATGAACTAGTGTACAAGTTATTGTATCCTGATTTTAGCCCAGTTAATTTTATACCGGGAACAGAAAACCAATTCGATTTGCAATCCTATAAAGTTGCATGTGGCAAAGAATACAAACGCGTAACGTTTTATTTACTGCCTGCAGAAGACGAGGATTCTGATGTAGATTGCCGAGATTCCGATGCGGGTGTTGATGGCAAAAATACATTCAGGTGCGCGATTGCAGAATTTACAAAATATACATATGTATATTCAGGTGTCTATTGTGTATAAATAGACAGCAGTGTCTATTTACAATAATTCATGTAATAAATGTTCAATATATATTTTTAACAAGTTCTCTACGTTGAACGAATTACGTGTAAGACTTGCATTTTATGCTTTGTGGATAGACCTTAATGAAATGGAAAGACATATACAATAAACGTCAATTTAATCGGGTGTCTATTCATGTCTATTGTGTCTATGTATGTACAGTGTAATGTCAAACGTGTCTTAAGTGTATATTGTGTATATTTATGTCTAATTATACGTCACAATTTACATTGTGTGTCTATTTATGTCTATTGTGTCTATGCATGTAATGTCAAACATGTCTAAAGTGTATATTGTGTATATTTATGTCTAATTATACACATGTCCTGTAATATAGTATTGCATCGTTTTATCAGTAATATGCAGTATTTACGTCACAGAGTATTGCATCGTTTTATCAGCAATGCTCAGTATTAACGTCACAGAGTATTGCATCGTTTATTCAGCAATATACAGTATTTACGTCACAGAGTATTGCATCGTTTTATCAGCAATATACACTTTTAACACGTTTGACATTACATAGAGACAATAGACATGAATAGCCACCCGATGTAAATTGACGTCTATTGTGTATAATTAGACATAAATATACACAACGTACACTTTAGACACGTTTGGCATTCCATACAGACACAATAGACACAGTAGACATAAATAGACACCTGATGTAAATTGACGTCTATTGTGTATAATTAGACATAAATATACACTTTAGACACGTTTAACATTACATACAGACACAATAGACACTGTAGACATAAATAGACACCTGATGTAAATTAACGTCTATTGTGTACAATTAGACATAAATATACACAATATACACTTTAGACACGTTTGACATTACATACATAGACAATAGACATTTTTGACGTAATATACAATGACTATAGGAGAATATACATTCCAGACACCAAGGGTAAATAGTGTATAATTATTCACAAAATACTGTAAATATTGTATATTTATACACAATATACACAACATGTATAGAATGTAAATACTGCAATCGCGCACCTCACTCCAAAAATATGAAGTGTTCAAGTCCCATTGAAAGCACTTAGCCTTCGTTTCAAAGTTCTTATGTTCATGTAAATATCGTGGTATTTTTCTAGTAAAAGAATAATCTCCTTGTAGTTGAAGCCTTTATGAAAATGTTCTATTATATCTCTTTCTGAACCACTTGGTAATGAAGACATGATGCCTTTTTGTCCTTTTAGAGCTGCTGATCAAAAACCGCGTATAGACTGAGACCAAGCAGGGAGCAGGAGCACGGACATTAATGCGCATGCGCCAAACATATTGAGGAGTTCCTGTGTACGTTTCCGTCTTCGGTCACAAAATGCAGATTTTGTGACAAATCTCCCCACACCACCCCCGACATGGGAATTCGTGTGCCAGTTGTCATGTGTCATAATATGTTCTTGCTTCTGTTTGGTGTGTTTTATTTGCAGTGAGCGATTTTTTTGTTTGCAGTGTGCGATTTTTTTGTTTGCAGTGTGAGATTTGTTTTTATTTGCAGGTTTTTTTTATTTTGTTTGCAGTGTTTTTATTTTGTTTGCAGTGTTTTTCTTTTGTTTGTAGGGCTTTTTCTTTTGTTTGTAGCATTTTTCTTTTTGTGTGGTGTGTTCGACTTCCAACTACTTCCAACAACTAGAGTGCACGCACCAAAAGTGTGCAACATATATACCACTAAATGATGCTATTTTATGCTAATTCTATTGTTTTCTTTTGTTTAATTAGTGCTATTTGTGCTAAATAGTGACAACTGTTTCACACTTTTAGTGCATGCACTCTACTATACCAACGGGAATGCAAAGAATCTGAGGAATGGCGACTCACAAGAAAACAGATTTTCACACGATCGGGGATTTATGTCACCTGTTGTGATGCAAAAAGTTGTCATACCAACTCAAGAGGTGTTTAAGCATTCATTTCCTCACATCAGTCTGCAAAAATTCTGTCGTTTTGACCATGAAAAATAAATATATTTCTCACCGAAGATATTATGGGATACCTCCCAATATATTTTTGCTGAGCATGAGTACTATCTGTACTCATAGTGTGTAGTTGTGGTTGATATCCCATAATTTCTTCTTTGAAAAATACATATATTTATATATGTCCTTGGCGACAGAATTTTTGCAGTTGGCTGTATATATATTTTCTCAAATCTCGCCAAAAGAAAGATCAGTTTTTACGAGAACTTTCAGACAAAAAAAAAAAAAAAAAAAAAAAAATCGACCTCCTCTCAAATACACCTCACGAAGCCCGGAATTCAAAAATACGTACGTACCTCCATGTACATTGCCGCACAAAGTTGCTGTCCAGTTTTTTAGTGAGTCTTTATACAAACAAAATTCACAATCACTTTACGGAGCGAAAACGTTCTACAAAACGTATTCCTATAATGGGCAAAGAGGAGGAAGCGCACCGACTACTTTTCATTTCGCGCAAAGGATAACTTAATCTGCACCTATGGGCTTGATTTGTACACTTTATATGTAGTTATGACTGAAGTGTTGAATAGTGCCAAAATTAACTCGATCAAGTTTATTAAAACGATAAAAAATAGATATTTTGAAAATCAGTTTTTCGCAAATATCTCGAAAAATTGATCAGCTTCAAACAAGTGGTAAACTGCATAGTAAACTTCAAACCAATGCACAACATTTGATAACAAATTAAAAACGTTCCGTATTTGTTTCGCTTGACATCATGAAGCTTTAGAATATACCCAAAGTCGACAACACAGCCAAAAACAGGCTGTAACTCTGAACACTATGGGTGCACTGGCGATGATTCACATTGGCCATACTTGCACACTCACTTGAACGCGGAACTGTCAATCTTAGGGATTGGATCCATGTCAAGCAACACTTTCAAAAAAATTGAAAGAGAAGTCGATAAAGCTATAGAAGGTAGTGAAGTTAGTAAAGACAGCTGTGATACATGGAGAGAGAAAGAAAGAGTACAATCCACTACGGTCGACACTGAAGGTACCAGGGGCGGATACAGGAGGGGGGGGGGGGGGGGGGTGAACTGGGTGAACGTTCATCCCCCTTTTTCCTGGATAAATTAAATGTATATAAAAATATTCATATTATAGAAATAAGAAAATGATTGGTTGAAACTTTGATAAACAACACTTTTCAAAAGGACTACTGAGTAACACTTTTTAGCGTCTCGGGCATCTAAAGAACGCACATGCATTCGCGGAGCTTTGGTTCGTTTGTCGGGAAAATTTCCCGCCCGATGGAAACTTTTGCGAAAACGCGTTGCCCCCAATCAAAGAACAGCGTATGGTCGACGTTACCTGTCTTTCCTCACGCTTCAATATGAAGACGATAGAAAGCTTTTTCGTTAGGAAGAGAAGGTAAGAGATTATATATTTATTAGAACTATTAGGCTACATTTCCAGCGAAGATTTTAAGATAGTATAAATGTTTTTTCAACAGCAATACTGACGAAGATAATTCACATCGATCACCGTTACCAAAGCGACTTGCTAGATCAAAAGGTATTAAAGTAAAATTTCATAATTACACTTCTTACTGATTAATTAATCAAGTGCTTAGGGATTCAATGACTCAGCGGTATAGTGCATTTAACTAACACGATATTTTAACAGTAGCAAATCGATTGGGATATCAATTTGAATCTACTGAATTGGTTCATTTTTGCACACCTGATCAGTAACAAATATAGCCCAAAATTTCATTTTCCCAAAAAAAGCGTAAACTGAACCTTCAACTAAGTGTAGTATTAATGTGATTGCAGATGATTCGAGTGAGGACTCCTTAGAATTTCGTGGCTCTCTCGAGACATTGACTGAAATACGCAGCGATCCCAACAGTACACAAACTGACTCAAAGCAAGATAAAGACAGCTCAGGTGACTGCGCAGAAATAAATATTCTTTCCCTGCCAGACGAGGTTCTATTGGTTATCCTAAGCAATATCGCGTTAAGGGATTTAATTATCAATGTTTCACCTATTTGTAGACGATTTAGAGATTAAGTGAATGATGGTTATCTTTGGAAGTCATTTGGCAGTTTAGAAGATTTTCCAAGCATTCGCTATGATAAAAACAAGGCATTATTTTACCTGCGCATGCGCGAAATTGCCTTTTGAGACACCTCATCCTCATAGCGTTCGCTATCGGACTTCATAACTGCTTCGTATGATGATGGATTTTTTTCCACCTTTTAGAACATTTTGGAGCATAGAAAAGTCCAGTATAGTTTTAAATAACTTTAAGGTTATTGCTTAAGTCCCAGTCGTTCAATATTAGATTGATGATGCCTCGCTAAACGGAGTCAAAATAATAGTATTCTGCGAACATGTGCGAAGAATCTTCGCCATTTGTTGATTGTTTTTGCCTGAGAAGAGCTGTTGTTTCATCCCTTTACTAAAAGACATGGTTCTAATCAATAAATTTAGGTCAATGTATGATAAATATGTTTTTATTTCATTATGTGTTTTGAAATCGGATTATCCGAATTGGATTTTGCTTCGGTTTGAAATCTCTCGATATTGTGCACTGGAGTAATTATAGCTTATATCAAACGGGAAAATTCTCTTATTGGAGGGCACCAACCACTGAGTTATTTCTACTGATGAGACCCTAATTTCATCCTTATCATTGTGATGTGAAAGTTATTGTTGGCAAAATTTGGCTAATTAGGGTTTTCAAGTGAAATATTATTGATGGTGGGTTTAGCGGCAGACAGAATATCGGTTCCATTTTCAAATCAAGAGAATATTATAGCCTTGCAGCTCTAAATTCCATCTTCCCAATTCGTGTGCTACAATTCCATTTATTTGTTTGCAAAATCGGTGATCTGACATTACAATGGTCCGAAGTTTAAATTCACCTTGAATATTGTTGTTCATGAATATTTAATTTTGTGTCATAACATGAATTCTCGAACATCAACCACTGAGTTATAACTTGTTCTCTTATCTATGTTATGTACACTTTTATGTTATTAGGTGACAACACCTGGGAAAATTTGGCAAAGAGACGAAAACATGGCTTTAAATTGACCTGTCACTGACATTCTGGCGTAATGATTCAATGACTTCTGATTCAAATCGCTGGAATAAATATTTCATGGTTGTTTATTTGTTAATGTCAATGAATTAAATATTAAAGAAATGAAATAAACGTTTATATTGTACATTGTTTTTTTACATCTGTAAAAGAAGGCAAGAACAACAAGCGATAGTAAAAAAAAATATTACACAACAATTATATTATATTTTTAATTCTCTTGCTATTTGCTGCAATACTATTTCGCTTGACTAGCCTTAACCTCAAATTTTCAAATGTTAATATGCATTTCCTAGAGGAGTTATCATTAGAATGGTGCATTTATGTAGAAGCCTCTGCTGCTAGATCTATATTTTCACTTGAGAATGTTTGTCCTCGCTTAAAAAAGTTGAATTTGAGGTATTGTTATCCGTTAACTGAATTAGACATAATGGAAATCGTATTCAATCGCCAATGCCTGGAAGAGCTGAATATTGCTCAGGTTGGATCCTATAGTTTACAGTCTGTTCGTAACCTGGCGGAAATTCTCCCCTATCTAAATAAACTAGTTATATCAGTAAACCACAATATGGACGAGTGGGAGGACCTTAAACGGGAATTGAAGTTTCTTACATTTGACGGATATGAATAAAGGCATGTTGTAATAAACATAGTATAATATTCTACCCCGGGTATTGTTATTAATGAAGTATTAATGAGAAATGGAGAATTGCGATGGCCTGGAACATGCCCAGACCAGAGCAAAGGTTGTTTAGATTTTAAATCGGGAGCGGTGGATGCCGTTACCTCGAACGGCTTGTGAAGTGAAGTGGCACTAGAACCACGTGAGGTCCCTTTTATTGTCTAATTTGCATATTCCCCAGGGAATCATCTTCTAAATGCTAATGAGTTAGCATAGCACAGAATTTTATTAAATGCTTGTGTAACCATTTGCGTTTTTGTATTACGTAACCCTCTACTTTTCTTTTTTATTCCATGCTATATACCAAGTTAACGCCTCCATTATCCATTTCCTAGACAATGTTATCCATCACGACCAAGAACAAACCCAACGCGAATCGGCTGTGTCAGTATTTGATGTCAGTAAGTTAACATCTGACGATTTTTTTGTAAACATTGTCAGACAATGAAAAACTGGAGTTTCTTGAAAAATGCTGGCGACCATCTTCAGAATGTGTTCTCGATAAACAAGGAGTACCAAAAAACAAAACAGTTCAATTTCAAATAAAATGGTTGGACCAGTATAAATGGCTGTCTTACAGTGCTAATCCATCATGCTGCAGCGGTTGGTTCCCCATTTGTCTTTTGTTTTTAACAAAAAAAAAACTATCTTTAGGAGCTTTTGTTAAAACGGCATTCAAAAATTACAAGAAATCGAAAGAAAAGATATGTGGACATGAATCAACTGGCTATCACAAAAAAGCGCAAGAAAGAGCGACGCTTATTAAAGCTCAAATACAAAACATCAATAAAAGAATTGATGTACAACTTGATGAGATCGTAAACCAGAATGTTAGAAAAAACGAACTTCCAAATATTGTCGATGTTGTGAATCTATGTGCTAAACAGCAAATTCCTTTACGTGCCCATAGAGACGATAAGATTCAATTTGCCGAAGCTCCTGTATGCAATGAAGGGAATTTCATAGCTATCCTCCGTCTGGTATCACTGAGTAATCCTACCCTTAAAGAGCATTTGGATGAAATATACGACCCCTCAGATGATGAGCGATTTAAGTGTCCAAAAGAAGATTCCTGGGCTTGGGACGCAAACACAAGAACTTTGGCTAATGGCCTAAGACAAACAATGAAAAGTTTTGCACACATTTGTTTGCTGTATGGAATTGCTGGAGCCCATGCGTCCTATTGTCAACTCTTTACAAGGTCGTTTAGTTGAAGTGTATTTTGGCTTCCAGAAGATAGAAGAGGTCACACATGTTTATAACGAGATTCGCCGCAACATTGATACATGTTATGACAGAATGTATCTCAAGGTTCTCGCTCTGGCGACGTTAGTGGGTTCAGAAGAACAGCAGCCACGTACCAATCGACGACAAACCAACAGAGAAAATGTACCTGCAGAAACAGTCAAGACGTACTGGAAGCGAGTTGTTGTAATCCCGTTTTTAGATACGATATCATCGGAGCTTACATCCCGTTTCAGCAAGGATAAACGTGCACATTACGCACTTTGTGCACTTGTTCCCTCTGTTATTTGTGCAAAGTCAGATGACGAATTGACAAATCTGATGCAAGTACTGAAAGAGAAATGGCAGCATCTGCTTCCACTCCCTGCATGCTTTGAAGGTGAGCTTTTCAGGCGGGCATGCTATTGGAAAAGACGGGAAAACAGAAACGATGAATCAACCACATCCATTGTTGCCAACCATGCAGATAATATATTTTTTCCTCATATTCGAGAACTGCTCATAATACTGGCCGTTTTACCGATTGGTAGCACTGAAGTTGAACGTTCGTTTTCATGCCTTAGAAGACTGCACACATGGCTTAGGTCTAGCATGACAACGGACAGACTAGCAGATTTAGCTGTTATAGCAGTGAAGGATTCATAGGTGAACAATGACAAACAGGAAATTTGTCGTACATTTATGGCAAAGCATCCAAGAAGGATGGCGGAGTCTTTTATTTTATAAGGAAGTAACTTTTAAGGTAAATATGTTAACACTTAAAAAATCAAAAGTCACCCCCCTAAAAAAAATACTGGATCCGCCCCTGTGTACCCATACTTACCTACTCGCACGCCTACATACGCACGATCTATACATGCACACCTAGATGTAGAAACGTTTTTCAAAAATTTGAACATCTTTTGGGAATATACCTCAATTAAATGAAATACAAACGAAAGCAACAATCTTGAGTGGTTTTCTCTTATCTTGAAACTGTACTCCTTTTCTCCTGAATCTATAAATCTCAGAGCGACGTTATTGCAATTAGGTTTTCATCTATTACTAATAAATGCTTTAGACGACTTGTGTTATGATTGATATTATATAGTACTTCCCCTAAATGCTCTAGTCCGGCAGATATGTGCAAATAATTGGGGTGATTGTGCCTTTTTTTGATAAAAGCATGAAATTTGGTGAGAAGAGAGGTCTTACCATTAGAAACAATTCCAGATGTAGGGCCATCTCAGATTTGCTCACATAAGGGATTCACATAAGGAAATATTTTCCAGAAAACTCGAAATTGGGCTTCCTGTGTTTATACAGCAAACAAAATTAAAACTATATCCAAAAATAAGATTTTTTTTCCATTCATATGCAATGAAATTATCGGCAAAAACATAAAGGAAAGATGTTGTTATAAATGTAGCGAATTTGGTTTGAAAAATAACCTAAAATTAGTCCAAAAATGGGTTTCCTGTTTATGCGAATTGGGTTTCCTGTGTTTTCAAAATGGCGCCTGTTTTGGCATCTCTTTGACATCTGTAAGTGTTTTCTTTAATTATTGTGTCTTTGCGTTAAATGACCAAAACAATACATGTTTATAAATACCCATTCATCGTCTAACAACTGCTATGAGGAAACATCGGGATGTACAGTCACTAACCTCCATCATTAAAGCCATAGGGAACCCATTTAATGACAACACTGGTGACGAACTTCATGTCTTAGACAGTAGAGATATTGCTAGTTCTGATGTAGTTAATACTGTTCGACAAATTGAGATGTTTGGAAAAGAACAGTATGAGATCTTTAATTTGTCACTGAACGACTTGTTGGAGAAAGAAAGCCATTGCCAATAAAACGAAACAAGCTTCCACTATTTACGGTACACCAAAGGTCCCAGAAAATTCATCATCACAGCATGAGTGTTCACTGTTCTCTAGACTTTACATTACATGCCAAATTCGTAATGGGGATCTAAATGAATTTTTCAAACATGAACATCAATAGACTGCTTAACTGTCACTGTCCGACTGATTTGGTGCTATGAGATCAGGTACGAAGTCTGACCTTACACATTGTTTGGAAACTCTCTGTCCAACACATGAAAACACTCCAAATGCCCCCGAATCTACAGTAGTTCTTGATGGTGCAGCAATTGTTAATATGCTAAAGCCTAGTACAGCAAAGATCTTCCGAGAGTATGCATTCTTATGTATTTTTGCCTTTTATTACACTTCAACTGAGGAATGCTAGTAGAGTGTACATAGTCTGGAATGTATATCATCAAGACAGCTTGAAGACTGAGGCAAGAACCAAACGTGGAAAAGGTGTACAACGACGTGTAGAACCAGCCAGTAACATCCCTGGAAAATGCCAAGAATTTCTTTTGGCTAATGCAGTGTCAATTCAGACTGATAAGGAGATTTTCACTACACTCGACAATAAAGTGATATGCAACAAACCCCGAGACCTAAGTGGACTTTCCCCGTGTTCCCACAAGGAAGTGTATATCCTTATGATGCTTCATGTTCAAGATGCTTTCAGCAAGTTTTCTGTTTGTAATTCATTGTATACCAGCGCACACAATTGCTAACAACCTTGGTCATGAACGCAGCAAAGCGTTACTAATGTTCCTTGCGTTTACCAGATGCGACACTGTATCATTCTTAGCTGACAGAGGAAAAAAGGCAGTTTGGGACACGTGGAGTACATACCTTGATGTTACCACAGCGTTCTGTGCATTAACCTCTTTGCCAACATCAATCAAAGATTAGATGGATCCTCTTGAGCGTTTTGTGGTACTGATGTATGATCGAACAATCACCCAAACATCTGTAGACCAAGCCAGAAGACAGCTGTTTTGCCAGAAGGGTAGATCTATTGGTTGTCTACTACCAACACAGATGACTTGATACAGCACACAAAGAGAGCAACATACCAAGCTGGCCACATCTAGTTACAAATGCTTACATACAACCCTGTCCTCCCTTCACCACAAGACTGAACTTTTATAGTAATATAGGGTCTTTAAATAATCGAGGAGAATGTTCTTTCATTTATAATTGTAAGGGTTCGCGTCTTCTCGGATAAGGACGATATACTGAAGGTCCCGTGTTTCCACACTACACATTAACCATTAACGGGGGGACAAAAAAGATCGACTGAGGACGCAGGTAACGACCATTCTCGGTGAGAGGCCTACATTAATACATATTAATTACTAATTAAACTCATGCTTGTAAAACCGGATTACATACTATAAATAATAGGAAAATATTGTAAAGCGCATTTAGAGACTTTGAAATGCGCTATATAGGCACCTCCATTACATTACAATATTGTATAGATATATTAGAGTTGTTTGCAAAAACACGTGAAAAAAGGTGTATTACTTAAAGTGTAACAATATGTAATAAAGTGTATTGCACCAAAAACAGAATAGAAAATGTAAACAATGAAGCATAAGAAAGTGTACTGAAGAAAGCGTAGTAGGCTTAAGGCTATCTCACGGGATTTTGTAATTGTGAATGATTGTTATATCGGAACAAATGTTCTAACATACATCAAGCAGTTGATGGAATTCACCATTGCCATGGTATTTTATATACAAACTGTATATATAAACTGTTTATATAAATGTAAATAAATGTCACATCCGTAAAGCTAATATAAACAAAGATAAAGAATGAAATCAGTCCTGTAAAACATTACACAGGAAGCCCAACCATGGTGTAATTAAAAAAAAGGTTTAAAGTCACATGAACGAACTTTATTTGAACGTTTTTACATTGTTTTGATTGTAACAGCTATTTTAAAGCGTTTTTCTTTGTGTGCATTGTAATTAGACTGATTCCATAAGTCGGTCCCAGTCGCTCTCCGTCAGTGTTTTAGTCGCTCCTTGCGACCGACTTATGACAAAACATACTTTTTTTTGATCCGTGAAATCGAGATATCGCGAGAATCGGTGACCTCCAATCAAATTACTCGTTATATACCATAACGGTGTATTAACCAATCAGAGAGAGCGTTGCATTCTTTAAGAATTAGCATAATTACCATTACAAGTGTCGCAAGAATTAAAATGTCTGAACTGTTGTGTTTTTGTCTGGAAATCAATTTGTATGTTGGAATTTGGACTTCAAAAGAAGGTATGAAAATCTCTTTATACAGAAATAAATATTTTTACGTGCGTTCAACAACTACTGAAAAAAATAATATGAATGTGTTTTCTCGTGGAAAATATCTTGTAAATTGCGGTGGTCGACAAGTACGTCGATGTTGGAGACTCAACAGCCGTCCTGTTGTAAATGCGTTTCGTGTAATTACTCGTGCCCAGGCCCTTAGGCCGAGGGCACGAGTATAGTTCTGCAGACAGTTTTTTTTTTTTTTTTTTTTTCGCTGTTAGAAATTTTGGCAAGTTCAGACATGTTCCATCAGGTCTGACCGAATTATATTAACTCACAAAGAAAGAAATTCTAATGAAAAAATAAAGAAATTCTTTTTTTTTGTTCTCAAGTAATCTTTCTTTTGCAATTTTATCAGTTATTTTTTAATAAACAATTTTTTAAATAATTAAAACGAATGCTTCCATGTCGCATCAAAACAGCTAAAAAAATAATTAAAACCAATGCTTCCATGTCGCATCAAAACAGCTAAATAAAACTTAATTTAAGGAAAACCAATTCGTGGAATTGTTAAGAAGAATTATTAGAAGTGAACAAGATCAAAAAGTAGCAAGAAATTCATTGCGAAAGTGAGAATTTTCGAGCTTGTAGACGTATACATATCGAAGTTCGCTCACTCGAGTTGAAGAACGATTGTTTAGCGATGTGTATTAACAAAAGCGAAAAAAGACAAATATTTCAAAAGGATCTTTTGGTATCTTACCCAAAGGAGACTATTTGGTCACTTTTCAAGTCTAAAAGGATCTCTTTTATGGCTGAACTTTGCGAAATTGAGAGAAACATAACAAAGGGCAAACAACGAATAATGTTCACTCGCTATGGTCCACGCTTCAACTGATTGGAAAATCTGCCGAATTTTGAAAGAAAAAGCGAAAATTTGCAGTATTTTTTCGTGAAAAATTGAAGTAAAGTGCAATTTATTGAAATCTTGTTTATTGAGCTTTTATGCTGATGTAGTTTTTGTGTAATTCTTGTTGATTTTGGAGTATTTTTTGCCGTTAAAGAAGAGGTGGTATGGATGATAGTTTCCTGCCTTTTAGTTGCTGCGAGCGAAGCGAGTAGATTGCTTGGGCTGCCTGTGGTATTATAAGAGCTTAAAGGCAAGTTCGAGATGTCGCAAAGAAACCGTATTGCATATTTTGTGTTGTTTTGTTTCTTGTTTTGTTTTGTTTTCGGTTTTTAAGAACCTCCGTTCTTGGGCACGAGTAAACCCTGAATTCAGGGTCTAGTTCAACTGTTTTTTTGCAAGTCAATAAAATTTCCAATTTATAGAAACAAAGTTCGAGTACTTTACTATATTTTATTTTAAAGAGCGTTCATAGTACCAAATCGTTGCTTAATGCAGTCCGCCAAATGCTTCATGCAACATGCTGCTCGAACAATATTTTGCAATTGGATGTACGCGCAAATCATTGTGATTATCCACCTTCAAAAACTTTTGAAATTTTGATTCTGAATAAGATCTTTTCTTCAATATTATACCGATGTAATGACTAGGGGTGTTTTGTCAAAACAATTATTCGTTGATATTTTTTGATATATTCTATAAATAATTTGCATTGCAAGCGATTGTCATTAGTATCTTGCTTTAAATATTTCCCGTTGAGCGAGAGTTAAACTAAAGTCCCTTTTAAAAATAAGTAATATGGGTCTTCCCCTCTATTTGGAATGCTATTTAGAACAAAACCGTAGAGTTATTTAATATTTTTATTGCAAAAATTCGTTTAAAATTGATGGAGCAAAGCGGCAACTTTGTGACAGCTCAACGACCTCGACGAAATTCACACGGCGTGGGCCAATCACGGGCAAGCCCAAGGGAAGAGCCTCGTTTTCGTTTTGCACAGAAAAATCTTCGTTTGGGCATAAGTCGCTAGTTGAGCGACCTACCAAATACAAAGAGCGAAAACTAAGACTTATGGAATCAGTCTACATTGTAATTTATTGCTAGTTATTTTATTTTTGAAAGAAAAAGAGGATTTACACAGGAAGCCCAAATCAGCATTTTGGAAATA
Source organism: Diadumene lineata (assembly GCA_918843875.1). Classification (NCBI taxonomy): domain Eukaryota; kingdom Metazoa; phylum Cnidaria; class Anthozoa; order Actiniaria; family Diadumenidae; genus Diadumene; species Diadumene lineata. Next base: position 7,989,511 of record OU974074.1, on the reverse strand, counting down.
TTGAAAACATTGTTATTATTTTCTGTAAGAGGAAAAGTTTTAAATGGCCCTACATCTAAAAATGTTCCTTAGTATAAGCTCTAACTTTGTGTCAACTTTCATGCTTTTATCATAAAAGGCACAATCATGACACCTATCTGCCGGACTACTCTGCTCAATTTCTTTCGTTAATTTGTTAAGGTCACTTGTATAAAAGACAAAAGAAACCTGAATGAGAAAGAAACCAAAGCACTCTGATCATGGTGGTAAATTAACGCTGCTGATAATGGAACGCTATTGCAGAGCTAACTTTAATTCACTCGATGCAAATCCATGATAATTTTAATAACAGTTAAATCACAAAATAGCATACAAATATGTTCTAATGTACTCATGATCATTATTATTCAAGGTAATGCATCGATATCAGTTTTCTTTGATGGAGCATGGCAAAAAAAGAGGAAAAGGGCGTGACTCCACGACTGGGTTTGGCACTGTTATTGGAGAGAACACAGGAAAAATTCTTGATTATCGTGTCAAATCTACCCGTTGCCGCACTTGCGAGTCCACAAATAACACTGACCAGGCACTTACACCTCATGACTGCCGCAAGAGTTTCAAGGGGTCCTCCAAGTCTATGGAGCCGGAAATTGCAGTAAAGTGTTTTAACGCGGCCACAAATAGTGGATTAAAATACTCTGAATACATGGGTGATGAAGACACCACGACGGAAAGTCATGTCAAGTATCGTGTGAATTATGGAGTAACAAAAAGAACCGACAAGAACCACGCAACAAGAACTCTGGGAAGTCGGCTGTATGCTGTACAGGAAAAGTGTGAAAGGTCTAACTGGTGGGGTTATAAACTACATCACAAAGCTTTTTGCATATTGCATTTCAAAAAAATCAAGGTATTGATTGCAAATAGTGCTATTTTGTAATGACGTTACATGAAAACAATCAATTATTTAACGCAAAAAGTATCATGATCGTCAGAGGGGTCGCAGCATTGTCAAATTTTTAAAACAAATAGGCTAATAGTCCATTTATAAGATAAGAAAAAAATGATATGTTAACATTTTATGCTAAATGTTTCCAAAGACAAAAAAATAGCCTGAATTAGAAAACGTGACGTCATAGTGAATTGGGCAATACTCCAGTTTCGAAATTTCCTTTACGCAGCTATATTTTAGTTATCGGGGAGGTGGGGAGTTACCAGGGAGGTGGGCAGTTACAGGGGATGTGGGGAGCTACGTGGGGAGTTATCGGGAAGGTGGGGAGTTACCGGGAAAATGGAAAGTGAGCGGGGAGTTACAGGACCCGAGCATAAGGTCGCAAGCAGAAGATCCCGAGCAGTTAACGATGAGTTGTCCAGGAGATCCCGAGCAGGAGATCCCTAACAGTTACTTAGGAGATCCTGAGCATTTATCGAATAATACCACCAAGGAGTTCCCAAGGAGTTCCCGACGAAGGACTGGCGATGCCTTGAGAAATAAGCGAAGCTTATTTTCATAAAATCAATAAACCAATCACAAGAAAGGTTTTTCTATATTTTGAATAACAAGAGGGATGAAACAACACATTTAATGATCCATAAAAATATCAATAACATTTACAGAGAGTTAATATATACTAATTCAATTTTCATATTAATACGGAAAATTACGGTTCTTAACCCTAAGAGATCGTCGTATCATTGGCTTTTTAAAACTTAGTGGATCCCCTTCCATGTCATTCCTTTACTTCAAGCGACGGGGTTTCAGTCTTGATATAGAATCAGCTGGTGGGGTTAGAATATAGGAAGGTGGTGGTGTTAAAGTAGAAGAGGTCTCAACATAAGTTAATGGGGTCACAAGATTTTCAGTATTCAACATTGGTTAACTTAAAGACGTTTGAGGTGTATTATCTTTTGTTTCTAATAAAGGAGTAGAGATTACATTCGATGTTTCGAGTGATCCAGTTTCTCTAGGCAACACAAAGTTATCTGATGGTGTAAAAAGTTCGTTTAATAATGGCTCAGGTTGCGTTCTTGGAGTTTCGTTGATGTGATTCATCTTATGTTTATAGCTTAACAAGTTGTTTTGGAGCTGAATATATGGCCTTGTTTTTTGACTATCACTAATAAATGGATCACGCAAAATGTTATTCATTCTTGTTTGTAATTCTTGCATCCTTGCAATTTCTGGTGGTTGTTGACCTTGGAGATACTGTAGTAATTCTTGATAAAATTGTGGTTCTTGCTCCACTCTTTTCTCTCCGGGGAAGATTTCAGATTTAAATCGACATTCGTCAGGGGTGGTTGTTTTTAAGTCGAGAAGTAAATACCCATATGGGCGGCTCACTGCCTGCTCGTACTTTTGCAGGAACATTTCTCTTTCCAGTGTATATTTGTTTGGCCAAATTGAGGATTTGAAGTTTGTGTCTTGGGTTTTTAAATATAACCATGTAATGACAATTCAGACTTATATCTCGATTCACCTTTCCCTGGAGGAAGATATTCTGCACCATGTAAGTGACACTCAGATTACGGTGATGTAAAATTTTGGTAAAAAGGTTAACGATCCGTTTGTCATTTCCAGTTTCAGTTACTTGATCATCAATAACAATATGACATCTAACATTGACATCAAAATAGTGATCTTTTTCCAGATCCTGGGGAACACCTCTTACAAATTCTATTTCTGGGAATGTGTTGAGAACCATTTCTACATATGCAGGCTGCCATTGAGAATAACAGTAGACAATTCGTTGTGGAGGTGGGCTGATCATAGTTTGCGCATGTTCCAACAACATCTGAACCCAAACAGTTTTGCCGCAACCTGTTGTTCCAGCAACCATGCATGTGAACGGATGTACAAGTTTACAGTCAGCACAATAATCAGACTCCATGTTCCTTATTATTTGATTTGTTCTTGGTTTATACGGAATGTTCTGCGTAGCATCTCGTTGATGAAGTAAAGTTCGTTCTGGGCCAGTTATTTTGGCTTGATAAATTTTGTACTACTTTGTAACACACAGGACAGCTCCGACCCGTTTCGTGGTTTGATAGGAATGATTTGAAAAAGAAACAAACAAATTATTATATAGCCTATCTGGTTATTGGCTATCATGATATTGGCTATCAGGCGCACTAAGAGAGCAAAGTATCTTGCCATTTTGGGCCTTGGTTTGGTTGTGTTTTTCCCAAATTTGTTTATTGGTTAGTGCTTATGTCTTGACACATCCATTTGATTGAAACGTTTTCGGGGGAGGGGTTGTGTTGTTGGTAATGGATAGGAATTAAATAATTCAATAAACTGCTTTTTTCTATTTATTGATTTATTAGCAATACTTTTTTTTTTGTTAGATGGTCTATAATTTTGTATTCATTTATTTATTCATCCATTTGTTCATTCATTAAACCGTTTTTAGTGGATGGTAAGTGTATATAATGTGGTCTTAATTATCATTTATTTCATTTGTAACCACGATAAGTACTGTCATCTTACACCACTATTGGTTGACTTGCACTGGCTACCAGTTAGAAAAAGAATAGAGTTTAAAATTCCATTATTGTATATAAGATTTTTGCAGGACATGCGCCTTCTAATTAAACTGATCTCATTTCACTTAAGCCTGAGTCTAGGTACTAATGTGAGAAACTCTAAAGACAAAACAGTGTTAAAATATCCAACTTTTAGATCTAAAAAACATTAGGGGACCGAGCATTAACTGTATATGCACCAAAGGTTTAAAATGATTTACCAAAGGACATAAGAGACTGTAAAAACATTAATAACTTTTTTAAATCTAAATTGAAGACATTCATTTTTAAGAAAGTATTTTATTTATCATATATGTACACTTCTTATGTATACAAGACTTTCATTGCATAAGAGCCACGAATAAAACTCTGTATGACCTGTATGGTATATTTTCACATGTGAGAAAGCAATACGTCCAATCAGAATGGCGTATAGCATGTCTCACAAGTGAAAAAATATGACCAATCACAACGCGCAAAATGGGGAAACCAATCCAATCACAAAGCGAGCTACAATACTTAAATTGGCTTCTCGTACGTTGACGACTGGTCCAGCAAAATGTCCGAAGACAGGAATACCGAGATTTGTCGCTTTAAAAACAACTGTTGAACACTTCATACAAGAACAAGAAAACAATAATACAATAAGCAAAACGAAACGAGATGTCGCTCCTATGGAGAAGTTTTTACTTTCACAAAGCGATTTTAGAGAGTTAGGAAAAATTGAACCAAAACAGTTGGACGAATGAGTCGAACGTTCTCCTTCAAGTACGCAAACAATCATCTGCTGCTGAAATTGTTAATTTAATATTAATAATATTTTCTCGTTACATATATAATAAACAAATTAAAGCATGGAAAGTGCTTTGTACGGGATTATATTCACTTGTTGTTTTAATCATAAACTCACTTGCTCGTACCTAGCTCGTTCGTTTTATGATACAAACCACTCGTGAATAAAATCCCTTACGCTCGCTCGATCGCTTTATGATACAAACCACTCGTGAATAAAATCCCGTACGTCGCACTTTCCATGAAATAACCTCTCTATATATATAATTGGCAATCAGCGCATCCACGACATCTTAAGGTTGGCATTCCTTATAGTCAAGCATAGCGCGTGAGGAGAATCATCAGCAATGATGAATTATCACACACAAGTCTAGAAGAATACAAAGCGTACTTTATTGCATCAGGTTATAAGAAAAAACTACTCAATGATACCATGAATAAAGTACTGGCATATTCACAAGGCGACACCTTACAACCCAAGCTGACAATGAATCAAGTCTCGTTATTTTTCAACTACCTTTACACCACATCTAACACAATTTGGTTCGATCATTAATAACAGATGGGATCTTTTACAAAGCAAAAAAAGACTATCTTGTTAGCGCCAAACTTAAAGCAGCAAGGCAACATCAAACGCAACCAGAAAATACAATTGCACAACCTCCAAACATCCTCATTTGCATAGTTGCCAAACTGACTGGGTCATCTATTTGATCACTTGCAATATATGTAAGATATAATATGTTGGAAAAAGCGAAACTCCATTGAATATAAGACAAATAATCACAAAAGTCCTATTAAGAACAAAGTTGATTCATGTGAGCTTGCTGAACATTTTATAAAGGATCCCAACCATATATTTACTAGAGATAACAATAACATCAATCGAGATAATCAAGGAGAACATTGACATCGACCAAAAAAAAAAAACACATTTTAAAAAATCGAGAGCGATTTTGGATAACTCAAATAGAGTCCAATCAACCATTTGGCTTAAATAAGTGACTTAGATGAGAACGCTTTAACATTAACTTTTGTTCATTTTGATTAGTAGTTTAACTACATAACTATGTTAAGCTTTCGCATTCCAAGTTACCCATGACAACAACAAAAAATGTAAAATACAGGTAACAAGGTGACTCACGTCAACAATAGCAAATTAACAAATGAATTACCTAAATGTTGTAAACCCTGAAGAAGGCTTAAGTGCCGAAACGTTGGTCATGTTCCACATCATTTCCCAACTACTCGTACAATTTATATATATAATCTACAGAATGTATTTAAATATTAATGTACTGTTGAAAAAAAAAACATAAATAAAAAAAAAATAAAAATAAAAATAAAAATAAAATAAAATAAAATAATAGAAAAAAGAGCAATTTCGACTCTTATAATATTTTGCAAGCTTTTATTCACAGCAAAAATAGCCACGGTGTTGTTGTTGTTTTATAAAGACATTCTTTGCAAAAAGAGACCTATTTCACTCTAAAAGTTGACTTTTTGAGGAATTCTTATTTTAAGAAGATTTGTCTTAAAATAAGAGCAGAGGTTCTTATTTTTGAGAATTAGATATTTATTTATTTGTTGTTACTTATATTAAGAATTTGGGCTTTTTATTTTTTAGTTGCACAAAATGTGCTTGAAACAAGAAATCTCATCTTAAAAAAATAAGAATGCAAAGTTTGTAATATAAGTAAGTCTAATCATTAACTTAAATATTAACTAAATTATTTGTAGTTAAATAATTTAGTTAAATGTGTTTTATGTATTATTAACTCTTCAGCTGCAATTTAAACATTGTTAGACATAAGCTTTATATTTGATATTATTTTAAAACAGAATATTCAAGTCCATTCCATAGTTGAAACTACTTTTTCCCCTTCTCTTTAATAATCAACATAATATTTAAATGCCACGTAGTTTAACAACAACAAAATATTAACATTGCATGGAAATCAAAAAGTACTTAACACTCTTTAACATAAAATGCAATTCAATGACTCTTTGAAATCATATGAAATTGTTAATTAAAACATGAAATTGTAAGTGCAGTAGCAGATGATCCAGAAATGGGAATTGGATGCTTATTTTTGTGTTTACTTTGAGGTGTTCTGTTTAAAACGTAGTGCATTTACCTCACTGCATAGCCTCTAACAACACCATTGTAGCCATGCATACAATACTTCAAGCCAGCTCATATGCAGTGTTTTACTCACATTAACAATTCAGACTTGGATTATTATATCTCTGTTAACAATAAACAGCTTGTTGTCAAATTTGTATGCATGATTTACTCTGTGATTAGGCAATTTGTCTATTGCAATAATGTCATTTCCCTGTTAGTCCAGCAATTTGGTGCAAAAATTGTTCACTTTGAGGTAAAAGCATGAAATTTGGCACAATTATAGTATTCATCGCGATTTGGCCAGGGGGGGCAAATATTCCACCTAGGGGGGTAGGGTAAGTCAAATTTCCTTTATTTTCTAAAATAATTAGTAGCTTTTATCCAGAGGCATAAAATTTAGTATATCTACATTATTAATATGTTCAATGATTCAGTGAACCATTCTATATTCAACTTGGACGGGGGGGTCAATTTTTTTTACCAAGAGGAGAGGGAGGGGAGGTAAAATGTACTTGATTTAAAATACGTACATAAATATATTCCCTTTCAACATTAACTTGCCATATCTGATGATTGTATGTCTCTTTAATGTTATCTACATCTTATTTATACAAACAACCTTTAATTGGCAGGATGGAATAATTTCAGACTGAGGGGGGTGGGGTGGTTGGTATATATACATATATGACATATTACAATTACCTTAAGTGTATCATTATAATGGTGCCTTTCAATGTGGGGTTGAAATTTGAGTATATTGATCTATTTAATCATAAGCCGATTTAGTGTTTTAAAACAACATTTTCATTATTTACAATAATTTGTTATCTTGAAATATATTTTCTTGATGTCTTACATGCAAGATCATGGAGCAATCATGGGTCTCTTTCGCATTCTTCACCACATTTGCATAGTGCGGTACACATCATTCCCGCTTTCAAACATTTACAACGCGCAGTGCAGCCTTTGTCTGGATTACAACCACACTTTATAAGTTCTTTGCAGATGGCTGAGGCCTCGGGTAAGGTACACCAAACGGACATCCAAGTGGACCATGCTGTATTCTTCCCCCTTCCTTGGAATGCCGATGTTTGGTCGCAACCTGTGAATGCATGGAAAATGTGCAAAACCTTTGACTTTTCTTCTCCAAGTGTGTTGACAATTTCATGTACTGGAATGTAACGAAACTGTTTGCCACTTCCAAACGCAATCCACAGCCCACTTAATGACATTTGGCTAAAATACACGATGGCTAACACAACAACATCAGTATCAACAGTCCTAATCATCATTTTCCTTATTCCATTTTTTCCACATTCTGAAGCATGGATTATAAGTCGTGTGTCTGCCTCTCCATGGGTACATCGTGATCAGGCAAAGTACCGTTAGATGATGTCGCAGTGGTATCAACAGTGGAAACTACTTGCTTGCTGTCGTCACGGATGTTGCTTGTTGATCTGGCTATGTAGATAAACAGCTCTCTTTTGTTGTAGGCAACCCTCAAGAACTTCGCCCAGTTACCTGGTAATCTGCCATTTGGTTCCACCTTACGACGGACACCTGTACCACGTTTGTCACGCATGTGAGCCTTTAAGCTATTGTGAATGTATCTGTCCCAGACCACATCAACTCTTTGTACTTTACGTAACTGCTCTTTGATGTATGGTAGGTAAACTTGCTCAGCGTAGTCAGAAAACGTTTTACATGCACCGTTTGGCTTCAACATGTTAATAAGTGCAGCTCCATCAATTAGCAATGCATCTACATTAGGTGTGTTTGAAAGTGGTGTAGTATGTACGGTTTCCAGGCTCTTGAGGAGCTCAGACTTGTTGCAGGATCTCAATTCACCATGTTTGGAGATTGATGAAGGCTGATTTTCGTGTGAAAAAAACTCATCCAAATTGCCATCACGAGCTTGGCAAGAGATATAAAGCCTTGAGAATAGTGAACAGTTCTGCTTCAGTGATGCAATAACTTTCTTATCCTGTGAAGGAGATCTCTTCGGGCTGCCAAACAACGGAAACTTGTTGAGATTGATAACATCAGTCACCTCTTTAGCCTTGCTCACTAAGCGGTCTGTTATAAAGGACTTCATCAAGTTTTCACTTTCTACTTCTATGGATCTGATTGTTGCTACAACATCATCACTTGCGATTTCTTTTGTGTCTAGAACCAGGAGATCAGCAGAGCCTTCTTCGAATGGATTACCAAACGTTTCTATGACATCAATGAGGGAATTCACCTGAGTACAAAACTTGTTTTGGGTGCTCTTGGATTGCTCATGGTGGTGGATGTCTGGTCCTCTACTTTGCTTGCGCTTGACAAGATCTTGTACAGACTCAAATTGAGCAATGGCTCCTGCAATCTCTGGCCCTGACACCATCCATCTTAGAAGCTGTGATGAGTTTTCTGTTAACCCAATAGCTCCACCATCGCCTAAGATACAAAGAAAAGAATTAAATTAGTTTTTTAGATAAATCATTTAAATTATATCGATTAAGACTGACAATTACCTTTAACTAGCTTGTTGTTTCGCTCATGAGCATGATCAATGGCGAGTGCAGAAAACATCCTTTGGGATTTTCTTACGACGAAACAGCTATCATCAAACTTTTGCTTCACATCTTTGCAAGTTTCATGTAGCTGAAGCATGTCGTGAAGATGTACTGTAAGCCATCTTGCATAGTTGATTTTGCTCATGGCAAAAAACCAAGGTAACAATTCTCTGATGGATTCTTTGTAGAGGCTGAAATTGCCATCTCTTAAAGAGCGAACAAACGATAGCACAGTCATCTCAAACTTTAACACCAATAACCAGTACTTGAATTGAGGAGACGTGGTTGAACATTCTTCTTCAAAGCTTAGCCTGTTGTTGTTCTGAGATTGTTCCTCTAGATAGCTATCATATGCTCTGCACATAATTAAGCATAGTGTGGCTGCAGTTACTTGATGCGCATGTCTTGTTCTTGATTAATGTGATGTCTTAAGGAATGAGTCCGCTGTACCAGCCGATGCCACGTTAGACTTTGTTATTGCACTTGTCCAACCACTGCCTTCTAGGAAATCACCAATTGCTCTCCATGCTGCAATTTCGATGTGTAGACCACCAAGTACAGTAACAAACTTTCCCTCACCATATCTTTCTGGCCACTGCCATTGAAACTTTTTGGCGATAGCATAAAGTGGCTGATCACATGAAACTACAGGTACTTGGCCAGGGTTAAGAAACTCTGTTAGCGACTTGACAGTGTTCATGGTGTGTACAATCATAGCAACTGATTTGGCTTCATCGGGGAATAGTGGTAGCAAACATTTGGGATGCTGTCAAAGGGTGAGTTAATACGACTTGCATGGTATGCAGCCCATGAAACATTTACTTCTTCAATATCATCTGGATACATACCAATGACTGTCTTCACATGCTCTAACCATTGTTGTTCTTTTTGCTGGTTTACAGATAAAGTCACTAGTTGTGATGGAAGTATCTGTTTGAAAGGATGGCTCTGATCTCCATGGTTGAACAGGTGGAACATCTGTATAGCTCTTGGGAAGAGGGTTGATGCTGGCTTTGGGATGTTCTGTAACTATCTGTATTTGACTGCGGTCTCGGCCAGTGTTTTCTTTGGTAGGGTGCTGAAATATTGCTATTGCAGTACCATACAAGGAGCCAGTAGCAGTGTAATTTCGTATAATTTGATAATCTGGTGTGAACAATAAATAACTTTTCAGCTCTAAGTTGTAATTGTTATGAAGTAATTTATAAAGATGATTTTTCTCTTAGCATTACTTTCTGTTAAGCACTTTATACGTTATCTGCATGAAATTATGCATAACTTCAAACCAGCCACCGCACCCCCCCCCCCCCCCCCCCCCCTCAGTCAGAAATTATTCCGTCCTGGGAAGTAAGGGTTGTTTGTATAAGTACGATGTGAATGACATTAAAGAGACATACAATCATCAGATATGGCAAGTTAATGTTGAAAGGGAATATATTTATGTATGTATTTTAAATCAAGTACATTTTACCTCCCCTCCCTCTCCTCTTGGTAAAAAGATTGACCCCCCTGTCCAGGTTGGATACATAATTGTTCATTGAATCATTGAACATATTAATAATGTAGATATACTAAATTTTATGCCTTTGGGCGGACGTTACTAATTATTTTAGAAAATAAAGCAAATTTGACTTACCTTACCCCCCTCGGTGGAATATTTGCCCCCCTGGCCAAATCGCGATGGGGTCCATAGCTAGAATTAATCAGCACATCGAATACTATAATTGTGCCAAATTTCATGCTTTTACCTCGAAGTGAACAATTCAGCTATTTTTTTGCACCATATTGCTGGACTATGTGGCACGTCTGGTTTTTTGAGCTCATAAGCACTCAGAATATCACTATAGCGAACAGTATCCATGATATGTAATGAAAGAAATACCCCAAAACCATGAACGTACCAAATCTTCATGAGCCTTCCAAATTCTGGAATAGCATTAGCCAAAAGATATGTGTTAAATCCTGGTTTGTAAAGTGTCCCATGAATTGTGACACCCTTGAGGGTATACAAGCCTTCATTTTGACTGTAATTGATATTATGAAATCTTTGAAGAGATTCTCTGATGTATTTGATGGTTGCATTATCACTGACTTGTTCGGCTGTACCAAAGGAATATTCCTCATTATTTAGTGGGCCTGAATCAGCAGAAATGTCATCAATTCCAATGTTGTAAGCAAATTGTCTGCTTTGGTACCTCATAGATAATGAATAAGGAAGATTCTTAACATTTTTGATAACCCTTGCCAAGTCTTTAAAGTACTTATGTCTTGCCTCAAAACGCATGCACCATGATCTGATAAGTGGGCCAAATTTAATTATCAGGGATGGAAGGTGAACAAGATAGTGCATCTTTGGTGTTATCCTAGCATTGTATAATTCTTTAAATATTTTTAGATGCCTGGCAATGGCCCCTTTTAAATATATTACCATTTCAGTGTGAATAGTTGAAGAAAAACAAATTTTCACTATTTCAAGTAGAGACATATAGCACTTAAAGAAAACACTGTTTTCCATATTGCTGTATTTTTGTAGAACAAATGGTAAATAAAAGCTAGAAGATGCATTTGGCTGGCAGTCTGGCCCAAGTTTGTGTTTGATTTGTGATCAAGGTCTGTTTCTTTGATAATGACTGGGCGATCTTGCTTTTGTGAAAATCCAAAACGAAATGTTTTGATTTCACTGTTAATCTGTTTTAAGGTAATCAAGCCAGCATCTGTTATACAATGATTTAAGAAGTGTTTTAAATGATCCCCAATAACTCCTTCCAAAAATATGTGCATGATATCTTGGGGGAGTTGTTCACAGACATCAAAGTGAGGGGCTTGGAGTACTTCAGCTCTATCATTGATTCCATAATCTTTGCTGTAAAATGAAGCAAGATAATTTGAGGAGGCATTTTCTATTTTTTGGAGTTGTTTTTCATGTTCCTCTTTTGATCTCAGTGCAAAGTCTTCCTCACATAAGTAATTTTGCATTTGTGCAAAGGAGGTTATGCAATGACGGCATTTTCGTCTTGCCCCTCCAACCCCTTCTTTGAAGCCACCAAAGGCCTGACTGGCTGGGGTGTCAGCTATCACGGCAAGAGGTGCCCCTCGTAAGTACCAGATCCCTTTTCCAACATTGAAAGGATGTCCATGATTGGAACCTAAAATGTTTAAGTACTGTACAAATGGCTTGAGTACTGTATTCAAACCATATTTCTTTATGTGCTGTTTTTGACAAATAGCAAAAACTGGATAGATTTTAGCTTTGAACGGCATTCTGGTGGCAAGTTAGCCAGTTGGTAATAGAAAAATCCCAGTTGGTGAACTTTGTTATTTTTTGGGTTAACCACATTAACATCATCATAGTACATCAAAATCTTTAAGCAGTAATCATCACAGCCAAACAAAGCATGCTGACATAGAAACGTTCCATCACAAAAGTCTTTGAGGATAGTAGAATGTGCTTCTCTTTGGCCTTCAGCAATGATTTGTAGGAACTTAGGTGAATCCAGCAGTGTTTGTATGGTTTCCAAGATGGGTACATAATAAAATGCTTCTTCAACTTTCATAATCTGTTTTTTTGATGATTCACGAGACAGACATGGCGGGAGGTACACGTCGATCGAAGAGCTCTAGCAAACTTGAGCAAGAAAACGAAGAAGAAGATGCTTTATACAATTTTCAACAAGTGAAAGATTTCCTTAAGGTGCAAGAGTCCACCATCAAATCCTTTTTCACCGTTATAGTTGAATCTACGAACTCAAGAATAGATTCAATTTTGAAAGAAGTGCAAACGATCAAAGCCAGCCTCGAACATACACAAGCCGACTTGGCCGATCTCAAAGAATTGAATTGCCAAGATAGACTACAATCACTAGAAGAAAACCTAGGTAGTCTAATTGACAAAACAGACGATCTGGAAAATCGCTCCAGACGAAATAATTTGTGTTTTGAGGGGATAGAAGAGAAATATGGCAACGAAACCTGGGAGGAATCCGAGCAGAAGATCAAAGGTCTCATCTCTACCACACTGAAGATTAACACAGATGACATGATTATAGAACGTGCCCATCGAGTTGGGAAGAAAAAGTCAACAGCAGAAAAACCGAGACCAATCGTCGCTAAGTTTTTAAACTTTAAAGACCGCGACATGGTGATCAAAGAACGAAGGAAGTTGAAAGGAACCAAACATGTTATAAGAGAAGACTTTTCAGACCGTGTTCTAGAAAAACGTAAAAGTCTATTACCCAAGATGAATGAGGCCCGCAAAGAGGGAAAAATTGCCTATCTAAGCTACGACAAGTTGATTATCAAACAGTCAAGATACCATGGGCAACCATCATGGTCATTACCAGGCCATCACGCCAATCAGAGGACCTACGAAGGTCCGCCATTTGCAAATCCAGGAGGTTTTATACCACAGCCAATGTTTATACCCATGGCTCCAACAAATCTAGTGCTTAGTCAGGATGAACACAATGAAACGAGCAATGAAGAACACGGCGAAGAATGAACTGACATTTTCTGGCTTTATGCGAGAAACGCTTACTACACTGTTAATAAGCTAAGTAACAATTACTATAAATATATTATACAATATCCTTTAATACTGCTGCATACGAATTAAGTGATATTTTTCCCTTTGTCCACTTGGACGAACAATCATTTGACTTAGCTATCTTTGAACTTAAACAAGGCCCGGTTAGATTCCATCAAGACCGTCTAGAATCATTGTTTCTCAACCCTTTAGTGGTTGAAGATAGAATCACTTCCAATTCTGATTTAGATCCTGATTTTCAATTTTTCCTCCAACGAAATAGTCAATATTATATAACAGATCAGTTCAATGAATTAACCACTCGGAACTACTATAATTCATCCTTGTCTTTACTGCATTTGAATATTCGAAGTATTAACCAAAATATATCTAAGCTCACCGATTTCCTAAGCACTCTAGAATTTAATTTTTCTATTATTGGCATATCAGAAACTTGGCTCGATGGTAATAAACAACCTAATGAGTATATAAATATGGAAGGATATAATTTCATTCAAGAATCTCGCTTAAATAGAACTGGCGGTGGAGTTGGCTTATTTATAAGTAATGATATTGTTTACAAATTAAGACCTGATCTGATAATATTTGACTCACAAATTATGGAATCAATTTTTGTTGAAATTATTAGACCAAAACAAAGTAACATCATTGTTGGAAATATATACAGACCCCCTAACTCAAATTTGCAAATGTTTATAGATAACACGAACAGAATTATGGCTAAGATTACAACTGAGCAAAAAGATAGTTATTTAATGGGGGATTTTAACATTGATCTTCTAAAATATCAACAACATAATGGTACTAATGACTTTCTTGATACAATGTTTTCACATTCTTTTTTACCATCAATCAACAGGGCAACTAGAATAACCTCACACACAGCTACAAGCATTGACAATATATTCAGTAATCGTTTTATAGAACATGATCAGTCTATTAGTGGCATATTGTTCATAGATATCTCGGATCATTTGCCAATTTTCTCTTTACTACCTCACAACAGTGTAATTAATACTAAGCCTGTCAAGTTAACAAAACGGATGGTAAATTCGCAAACCAAAAAAGAATTTAGTAAAGCATTGGATAATTGTAATTGGGATAATGTTTTAAGTAACCAAAATCCTAACATTGCTTATGATAACTTTGTATCAACCTACAACCAAATTTATGAAAAGTGCTTTCCAGTAAAAGTGCTTACAAGGAAAAAGGCTAAACTTTCCACCAAGCCATGGATTACTAAAGGATTGCTTGTATCAATCAAATCAAAAGCGAAACTATATAAAGAATTTTTACGACATCCTCTACTGGCACATGAGAACAAATATAAAAAATTCAAAAACAAACTTAATTGTCTATTGAAGATATCAAAAGGCAACTATTATGACACTAGATTTGAAAATTCAACAGGAAACCTAAGGGCAACCTGGAAACTATTGAATCAAATTATTAACCGCAAGGTTAACAAACCTAAAATACCTACTACTTTTATGATAATAGTAATGAAATTAGTGATCCCCTTGTGATAGCCAACAAATTTTGTGAATATTTCACAAATATTGGCCCAAGTTATGCAAAGAAATTACCACCATCAAAAGTCCCACCCAATGGCTATTTAAAAGACAGAATAAACAATTCAATTTTTTTAAATCCAGTTACAGAAGATGAAATTAAGAAGTTGTTTTCTGGTTTCAAAGGAGGCAAAGCAACTGGTTTTGACAATATATCTATTTCAGATGTCAAACCAAAGATTGAATACTTAGCTAAGCCTTTGACTCATCTTATTAATTTATCCATTTCCACAGGTACTGTGCCATCTAATACAAAACTGGCTCGAGTAGTCCCTATTCATAAAAGTGATAGCACCACTGATTTTAATAACTACAGACCTATTTCTATCCTTCCAGTATTTTCTAAATTCTTTGAAAAGGTTATGTATAACAGACTGATATCTTTCATTGACAACCACAATTTGCTTTGTGAACATCAATTTGGCTTTCGATCTAATTACTCAACCTCTTTAGCCATCATCCAACTTGTTAATCAAATTTCAACAACCATTGATAACAAAGAATTTTCTGTAGGTATTTTCCTAGACCTTTCGAAGGCCTTTGACACAGTCAATCATAAAATATTGTTGGATAAATTAGAACATTACGGCATCAGGGGAATAGCACTGAATTGGATAGCCAGTTACCTCAATAATAGAAAACAATATGTTGACCTGAATAATGTTGCTTCGTCGCATAAGACCATAAAATGCGGAATACCACAAGGAAGTATATTAGGTCCTTTATTATTTATCTTGTACATAAATGACATATCTAACTCTTCCAATCTTCTTAAATTCATTCTTTTTGCCGATGACACCAATGTGTTTTACTCTGGTAAAGACATTGATGTTGCTAAAAATATTCTGCATCTAGAAATGGAAAAAGTCACAGACTGGTTAATTTCCAACAAACTCTCAATAAACTTAAAGAAAACAAATTATATTATTTTTAAACCGAGACAAAAAAAGAACAACTATGATCAATTTTCACTCTACATAAGAAATACCTTAATTGAGCGCAAATCAAGCACTAAATTTCTGGGAGTTATTATTGATGAAAATTTAAACTGGAAAGAACATATTCATGCAGTAGCATCAAAAATATCAAAATCAATAGGAGTAATTTCGAAATCAAGGTTTTATGTTACGGAAAAGACTCTATTTATGCTTTACTATGCCCTAGTATACCCATATTTATATTATGGCAATATTATTTGGGGTTCCACTTATCAAACTAACTTATATCGATTGAAAATACTCCAGAAACGTATAATAAGAATTATTACAAACTCACGCTATGATGCACATACCTCTCCTCTATTTTCACAATATAAGTTACTAAGAATTGACGACATACATGCCTTACAGTTGGGCATGTTTATGCATTCTGTTGAAAATAAAACATTACCTAAAACTTTACTAAACATTTTTTCAAAAAATTTCCAATTTCATTCCTATCCTACTAGGCTTCGTAACAATTTCAGACCGGAGTTTTGTAGAACAAACATAAAAAAATTTACAGTTGTCAGCCTGGGGCCAAAACTTTGGAATTCTTTGCCCCCATCAATTAAAAACAATAACCTCTCCTCAGTGTTTTAAAACAAAACTTAAGAAACACTTGATTAGCTGTCTTGACTGAATCTATAAAACCTGTATTATTATTACTATTGTTGATGTTGCTTTTATTTATTTGTTTATTATTATAATAATGAGGTAGATAATTGAAAGTAATATTAATATATATTTATGTATAATATTACATATATTTTTTCTCAACAATACAACTACAATAACAATAATAAGTGTGACATTATTTTGTACAAAGTAATAATCTATTTTTTCTATGTATAATACATATAATCATGTATTATTAGTACAGTCAGTACATACAATCATTGTATGTATGTGCATATCTATGTATGTATGTGTATATATGTGTATATATATAATATGTAATATGTATATAAATACAATACAATCATTGTATGTATGTGCATATCTATGTATGTATGTGTATATATGTGTATATATATACCATGTATATATGTATATAAAATATAAATATGCAGCTTATCTCAACTTTCATCTATTAACAAGTATTTTGCTGTCCTTCTGTCCAAATTTCTTTTTCTTTTTTGAACAATATTTATATACAATATTGTTCAAATAGAATAGCTAGAATATTACAAAAACGCATACTTAACTTCGTGCATCTTTGCTCGCTTTGCTCTTGCCTAGTTATGAATACTTTTTACGATGGTTAAATTAAAATGGTAACACAGAAATATAAGCCTTTGGTTTCCTTCTGTGATGCCAGCCATCCTTGAATCTGTTGTATTCCATTTGATATTGTTGTTTTTTAGCATCATTATTGCTCTCAAATGCTTTTTTGTTTTTGTTTTTGTTTTCTTCTCTGTGTAAATATATGCATCTATATCTGTATACAATACCATTGTAATGTAAATTTTTATTATTGATGTAGATTATTATTTTGTGTAATGTAAAATTCAGGGATGGTTATCATCTAATTTTGTAATTAATAAATAATAATAATAAATAAATAATCTTTTGTTCTTTTTCTTCACCATGGCTGTTCTTGTCCCAAGAACTTTTTTGATGGGCTCCTTAAAATAATAAAGTATACATTGTATTTTTATCAAAATTTGCTTTGATATAATAAGTAAAATAAACGACAAAGACAATTTAAATTATTACAACTTGATAATGAGGCCAGAATGACCTCAAACGTTGTAATTTTTTGTTTTTGCCATTTGATTTACTTATTGTACATTGTCTTGTTTAAATTTTTTCATGAAATAAATTAATGTGAAATTCATGTATATCATTAGCCATCAAACTGAATAAAAGTGAAATTACATGTGCCACTATATCCCAAACTGTTGGATTTGGTGGAACTATTTTCAAGTATGAAAGCTTTGTGTTTGTTGCATAATTAATCAAATTAATTTTATTAATCCCTTTTATTCCATTTACCATAATTTGTCTAAATTAGAAGGTTAAACATTTGTAAATTTAATTATGCTTATTGCTGAAATTATGAATTTATAGTACATAACTATAGATACCACAAATTTTGAGTCACTCTTTAGGTATTGGGTCTGGCTCCAAGTTGACATCAGGCCATTAAATGGACTGGACAATTCATCAAAAGCTTCATCAATACCAGGATTATCTTCCATTTGTAAACCTGCTTGAAGTAATGACTCTTCTATTCATTTCTCAAGCCTATCAAATGCAATATCAAACAATAGAGATGTTGCACCAACTATGTTTTGTGTAGCTTTATTGGATAGCTTGTTTCCTTCTTTTATCTTCATGAGGTATCTTGCTGCTAAATCTTTCAATGATGGTGTCTCATTAATTGAGTTATGATCTTGATGACTGAAATCAGTATCAAGCTCATCACTTGCACTGATAGAATTACCTTCGGCAGGCACTGAATTCTGAGATACAACTGAGTTTGTTTCATTCACATCTGCATCATGATCTGTCAATTTAAAAATATAGATATCACATTAACTTAATTTGATTAATTGGACAGATTATATAAACAGATATATAGATAGGTAAATAAATGAATGAATGAATAAACAAATAATTAAATAAATAAATAAATAAATAAATAATGAATCAATCAATCAATCCATAAATGAATAAATGCATTCATTTTTAGGGGAAAGGGGACTTGAGAAGTTGCAGTTAGTGGAGGGGAAAATTAGAGTATCATCAAAATGCCTTTTCCATTATGAAACTGAAAAAATCGGCTAAAACCAAGATTATAGCCCCTCCTTTTTTGAATGTGGATAATTTTTTCTAGCTGCCATCTCCAACCAGCACCAATGTTTCTAAGAATTTAATATACTTATTATATTAATAATAGTCACTATTTATGTAGAGGGGGTAGGGTTGGGGGTGGGAGAAATGTTGGGTAGATCAAATTTTCTATGTGACCCCCACTAGCAAGATATGTAAATAGCAAGTGACCCATATGTTAATAAATTATTTTATCTATGACCCCCCTTAAACCACCACACAGCTACTGGCTAGTTATATGTAATATGTACAGTTTTAATTGAAAGCTTTTATATGGCATATATTTATAACCTATGTTGTTTTATAGTTGAATAATCATATACTCCATTGTACACAACTGGTTTATTAATAACTTTCTTTGAATCAACTTCTTTCAAAATCTTGGTGAATCATATGAAATCTCCCGAAATAATTCTACTTAAAAAACAGCCCCCCTCTTTTTTAAAATTAACATAGTCCTCACCCCCCCTCCCCCTATATTTCTCCTACCACACCCCACCCCAAGCCCCCAAAACATTAATTATAATGACCGTTCTCTTAGTATTGAACAATTGTATCATGGCCGAGAAGTTTATATTAGAATCCCCTGAATTTACCTGATGACAGTATTGGTCCTTCACTGTCGTCTGACTAGACTTGGTTTATGTGAAGTCCGGACATGTCTTACAAGTGTGTTTACTCTAGCAAAGGTCCTCGTACAACCAGCAATTCCACACTGAGGATGAATGTTTTGTGCTTGCAGATGATTGGAATCGAGATGTGTTAAAAGTAAACTTAAAGATAAGGTGGAAAACGAGAGTCCGACTAACGTGCGGGCTGCGGTTCGCGGTCCAAAATTTGCGGGCTGCGGGCCAAAATGTGCGGGCTGCGGACCAAAAAATAAGACACAATCAAGCAATCAAACAAAATAAATAAACAACAACATTAGACAAAGACGAAACAAACAAAAAACCGGATAAATAAACAAAATAAAAATATCCCAATTAAATTTGTCGCAACAAAAAACAATTCGACATCGTAATAGCAACAAACAAGCAAACAACCAACTAACCAACCAACCAAATAAACAAACAAACAAACAAACAATTTTGATGAATAGACCTATTAAATCGGCTTGCGCGAATTGGGATGTCACGTGACATGAACTGGGTATACTAAAATACTGCTTATTCATAGTATCTAGAACACGGAGTAGGGCATAATTTTTTGAAATCATGTGAGAAATTACGAGTGTGTTTGATGCAAAATTTACTTTGTATTCTGACACGCACGCCTTCATGACAGTACTCAAATGATCTCTGTGTTTAAAACAAAACATACATTATCGTATTTCACGTAGGAAAGCTTTTCATTTGGCACATATTATTATTGCTATAAATGTTGTTATAACGAAGTGCAAACGCACGGTTGACAATTGCAAAGTTACCAGAATTTTGTTTATACTCGAAATAATGTTGCAGGACTCATGTAGAGCACACAGGAAATGGGATTGGAACCACCCAATTTTTTAACACATCGTTAACTTGTCAAAAATATGTCAACGAGTAATAATTGAATCGAAAATGTATAAACTGTACAAGAATCGTTCACAACAATATCCGTAAACTTTGCTTACGTAAAAACGTATAAATTCCCTGCTGAGGAAAACTGCACCACAAATTGTCCTTGGACTTCGTGCTTTTCGTTTACTTAGATAGCGGCAATTCAAAAATTATCGATGAAGATCAGTAAGGAAATTATGCAGAGAAAAATATTTCCTTCAATGTGTTCAAAATTTTTAATTGGTCGTGACATAGGGCCGATTCGCACTAGGCAAACGTTTGTTTGCTTAACTACAAATTCTGTCATCAACTACAGGAAACAAGTGCAAATGCGTTTGTTCGTCCAGGAAAAAATTGTCCGGCCGGGCCGAAACATCAAAAACACCGCTGGGAAGGTTTGGAGGCTTCCAAATGTCAAAAACTGACATGTTTACCCTTTAGCACCCAGCACGATAACAGTGATAAGCACGTAAACAGTGCGAGCTCAGTGTGTTGAGGTCACTGTTCAAGCAACATGTCTTTTCCCCGGCTCATTTATATAATAACTGTTTTAACTATTATGGTTCGCAAATGATGTATGATAGTATGATAGTCAAAATGACCAGCCTTTAATGAGACCGGTACAATAATAACAGGCTTGAGTTTGATGTTTGCGGTTGAGTGACTCATTGTTCGGCCTCATAGTGCGGATGTACAAAATTCGAGTATTTTTGACCCAAACAAAACTTGGTATCATTCTTGTTTGGGCCGAACAAACTTTGTTTTTCAGTCGTTTTGTTTAAACCATGAAAACGTGAAAAGATGTGTACAGATCACATGTTGTGTATTATCACGATGAGTGGCAACCTAATAAGATATGTACTCTCAAATATTTTAAAACAAATATTTTTTATCGTGTATTTAGGGACAGCAAATTTTGGCCCGCAGCCCGCAAATTTTGCCCCGCAGCCCGCAAATTATGGCCCGCATCCCGCAAATTTTGGCCCGCAGCCCGCAAATTTTGGCTCGCAGCCCGCAAACCGCAGCCCGCAAAATAGCAGGAACCGGAAAACGAGACACAAAAAAATAAATTTCCACGACATATTCAGTCTGTTCCGTGACAGAACAAGACTCGGGTTGTTTTCCCGCCTTTTCGAGTATTAATGACGTAAATTGCAAAAGCATCCAATGAAAATCAGCGAATCAACCATGTGACCCACACTTGCCCGAGCACGATCGATCAACCGCGCTTCCTTGTTCTTGGAGCTTGTTTGAAACACACTTTTGGGTTATTTTGCTGTCGTTTTTACGAGAAATTAGAGTTTAAAATGGAAGGAAATCAATCAGAAGAAGAGGATTTCCAAGTGTGGTTGGCTAAACGTGGATTTTCGAACTCAGTTGCGCAAGTTTTGATAGGTTAATGATCGTTGAATTTCAAAGTCCCGCGCCGCTGAAAATCGATGGGCTGCTGCTTCGTTTGAACATAAAATTGAACCATATTTCAAATTATAACCTTAAATTGACTTCATGATA
This sequence comes from Diadumene lineata, assembly GCA_918843875.1. Taxonomy (NCBI): domain Eukaryota; kingdom Metazoa; phylum Cnidaria; class Anthozoa; order Actiniaria; family Diadumenidae; genus Diadumene; species Diadumene lineata. Next base: position 7,967,553 of record OU974074.1, on the reverse strand, counting down.
CACATAAACAACTCATATTTATTATCCACAACAATTTTACAGTGTAAAATTCCTATACCAAGGACAATAATTTGACAAATTCGTTTTTGTACAATATATGTTAACTCCGCACCGCGTGCTCCAAACCACAGGCAGCCCATGCAGCGCTTTAGAGCTGAATGGATCAGGAGAACCATGTTCAAATCTTGGTCATTTTTTAATGTGTGCAGAAAATAGACCATTAATAAAACTTTTGTTTCAAAGCCTTTCTTTTTTGTCGATGCATTTTTCGATCTATTTTTAGTGTTTTTGTGCTTTTTACACTTGTATCCATGTATGTGCAAAACATTAAAGAAAACGTTTTTGACTGATGATATTTAAGTAATAGTTCATAAAATCAGTTTGCCTTAGTATATGAAACTGATCTGTATTTTTCTTTAAAAAACATAGGGAGCAAAATCACTCTATCTTGGATGAAGCGGCTTACAAGGTCGGATTTAGGGGACTTGTTTTCAGGCCCTGAATCATTTATCACACGGAAAGGGCTATGGGATGTAATTGAAGACTTGGTAAGCATTGCCCTATTTTTCAAGTAAAAAAAGATTTTAACAAACTCCTGTGTTGGTTACTAACATTATTTTGCATTTGCTGGTCTAAAGCCATTGTTTACCAGCTTATTTTTCAGGTTTAATTTGCTGGCATTCTATTGATGCTATATCATTAATCTTGTTTAATTATTTATGAAAGACATTTACAAACATCAGTCAATGTTACTCAAGTTAATCTACATTTACAATTATTTCATAGAGAAGTCAAGAAAAAGGACTGAACATTGTGGAAAACAAGGTAATTACCTCTCTATATTGTCTGAAAGTTAATAACAATCTTTCATCTAAAATAGTTTTGTTCAAAATATTAAATACATGTTCCAAAATAAATCAAAATTAGTAGGGACTGAAATCCCATGCATGTTAACTAGATAGCCCACCATAACGCTGCTAATAATATCATTAAATTGTTTAAGACAAGGAACCTTTCTACAGGATTTTGAACTAGGTAATTCTTTTCAATAGCCACAGTCAACCTCAAAGAAACGAAATGCCTTCATAGTCAAGAGAGAGCATCGCAAAATCAATTCGTACTTTAGTTCTGATTCTGATTGTGATGATCATAAAAGCACATGTACCTTACTTCGGCCAAGTGAATTCATGGATTGTGAGGTGAAGACGTTCCCAGAAGAAGCATATAGCCAGGATATTGAGAGCCAGGATATTGATGACTACGGACAACACATGCAGAATGCTTACCAAATGTTATTGAACATCATAAAAACAGATGAAATTGTAAATTTTGAATTTGTAATGATGATGTTGTTATTGATGTTTATTGCAAGATTGCAATGGTTCAATTTATTGTGGTTGTTAATGAAACTCCTTACTATATTATTTTAGTACTATTCCATCAAGATACTTTATCTTATTGCATGAAACTATTGGCGTAAAGAGTCATTCTATAGGTTGATATTGTACTGTGTTGAGTTCTAACTATTTTTTATTTCTTTTCTTAGCATCATTCCAAAACACAGCCGGACGTTTGACTGACTTCCAGTGCTGATGAATATTCTAATTTATTTCAATTTTTAGTTTTTAATACTCTTCAGTACATTCAAGCTTAAGTGATAGCCCAAAGCCATCTTTGATTAGCACAAGTTACCATAAAAATAGAAAACGTCCATCTTCAACATCCACATGGTCAGTTACATCTCATGACAGTTCTGTAGCAGATGTTGTAGATAAAGGATCAGACGATTCTGTGCTTCCTGCAAAGCTGAAAAGGAGTCCTTCTTTTATTGCATCTAAGCAAACCAGCTCAGATGTCACATTTGAAGACTTCAGTAACAAATTTGTTTTCCCAATTTCAAAAGAAGTACAAAAATGCAATGACAGGGGTCATGAGTTACCTGAAAAAGCAAGGAATAAGTTTCTTAGAGAATGCTTCACTTGTTTACAAGCAATTGCTGGTGAGAGAGATAATATCACCTCAAATGAATATGAACTGGCAGCCAAGAAAATCTGTAAATCATTGCCAATATTTAAAGATAGAAAGCCTAATGGATGGCCAATCACAAAGTTGTTTCCATATTGGGTAAGCTGGAAAAATTGACAGTTGATTTGAAAAAAAAAACATGCTTTTCTAACTAATGTTTTGTGCTCACTTTGTGTTAGGTACATGTTTTAGTGTCATGTTGAATTGATGCACTGTCAGCTCATTTAATCTTACATAACTGTGTGTACATACTCACATACATAATTATTTGTTTATTTATTTATTTATTTAAAGTGCATTATTTCATTTATAGTCTACTGTAAAATGCCAATTAAAGCAAAGGCAGCACAATACAAAGTACTTGGAAAAAAAAGCAGAAAAGAAGGAGGTTGCAGATCCCACAGAAGATGATAATGATATAACAAACCATCTTAAGCAGTTGGAGAAGGAATTAAGAAAACAGAATGTAAACAAAGAGGCAGTTAAAGAGCTTCAGCACCTTACATTTCATGAGAGAAAAAGAGAAGTTTCAAATCTGAAGGGCAAAGATGTGTACGATGTTTCCTTTCTTAAATAAAGAAAGAGACATTCTTATGTGTTGCTAAGTATTTTTAATTGTTATTCAATTTAGTCATGCCGGAGTGTATTATAAGAATGATTCCAGCAATTATAGAGGATAATGTCACTCAATTGCTCAAGTGTTTTTGTATTCATTGAAATGATATCAAAATTTTTTATAAGCAAATATATCTCAACCTTTATAAATTCACAATGTGAATGGTTAAAATTGAAGATTAATGGTGTGCATGATGTTGTTGGAGTAGAATTTGAATAAGATACAAATGTTTGAAAAGTGCAAAAAGTTATATAGGAATGTAAGGGAATTGACAAATTCACATTCAGCTGTCTATATATATTTACGTAGAAACTTGTATCTCATTCACATTTTAATTCAACCAACAGCAAACTTTGGAATTTTATAAAAGTGGAGATAATAACTCAAAATATTGACTCTTGTCAATTGCCACAACTCACCCCTGTCAGTGTTTTAAAAGCAGCAAGTGAATGTAGCTTTATTGTATAGCTATGAAACACCTGAGAATGAAAGGAATTAGACGAAGTTTGACCAGTGTAGGAGAGCATTTTCATTTTGAATTCTAGATCATGCACACTCTAATTGTTTTCCAGCCAGGTAATTAATTCAGTTTTCTTGACAAATTGTACAGCTTCTCAATGAGCTTGAATTGTACACAAATGGCGACATTGGTGCTTTTAGGAAAAACTTTTAGATTCAGCCATTTATTCAAGGTAATTGACATTTTATATAATGGTTAAAACTCTAATAAAAGTTAATAATACAATGAATATGTTCAACCATACAACATTCATTTACATGGTTATTTTGCCTACTGCAGCTGCATCTGGGACTTGTGATGATAAAGAGGATGATCTCGGTGCAGGAGAAACGATGGAAAATATGCAAAAAATATTTGCATTGGAAAAGCCATTCCTGTTTTTTTGTATCTGTAAGTTAATATTACAATAAAATTGGGCTGAAGAGATACCAGTCAGGCATTTGATGATATGACATGACTTAGAATTGTGAAACATTTCAAAACAACACAAAAAATGAATGTGAATTCAATGTGAGTTTTTAAATGTTTAACTATCAAATCATTAGTTAACAACAGTTGATCATGATTACAGGATAAAGTTAATACATTACGTCTTTAACACGATTAAGTCTTGGACACTAATGATTGGTATTGACTGCTGGAGTTGATGACTAAAGGCTCAGAAAATAGTGATAATTATTACTTTTGAGAGTCTTTGATTGGTCAGAATGTTAATCCCTAAAACAAAATGATACTTAAATTTGATCAGAAAATAACACCTCATTGTTAATTACAACTGTAGCAATAAAGTTAACATTGTTTCATAGTGAAATACATATTTATGCATGTTAATGATCAGAACTTTCTTCTCTCCTGTAGAATTATGTCAGTATTGTATATAATTTTTATGATTGCGTATTTTTCAGTTATCGTTTTTGGAGTTGCTAAGATCACAGTTAGGTGTATTTTGTTTTGGGCTCAAAATGTCCAGCAAAGTTTGTAAATTGTTTGGAAAATGCACAAGAAAATGTTTTCAACCAACAATATTTGATAGTACTTGCACATTTATTAGCTTTCGATGAAATTAGGAACAAGCATGTGTTATAGTCGTAAGTTTTTCTTTTTTCTAGATGACTAATTTATACCTCAAATGATTTTCGTAGTAGTAACAAAGACAAAGAATTTGAAACTAACATGTTGGTGATGTTTGAACAATTAAATAAACAGACATTGGTTTGATGTTTTCAATTTTAATTACTTTCATATATACATAATAATTGACCCCTCAAATTCTAGCCCATTTTGAATTACACCACTGTATAGTATATATCATTTCCAATATCATGTTCCAAGTCGGTAATTTATTTTTTAGAACTTGTTATTCAGAATCTATTTTCATGCTTAAAACTCAAACCATTCAAAGACTACTTGATATTATATGAAAAACTAGACTAGACGTACAGATCAATTTATGTCTATGGTATGATTAAGTTGACTAATTTATCATAACTATCTTACAGCTAAAACCGTTGTATCATGACCAGTTGATTTTCGAATCTTTACTTCATTTGGGTTTTTCTGAGACGTCAATCATCAGATGGCTTTGAACATGCTGCATATAAGTTAGACCGTTAACAACAATTCGACAGTTTACTTGAGCTTTTCTTGATAAATAGCCGAGATAAATAACTTGAATTGAAAGCATTCAAACAGCTTTCAAATATTACGAAGCGAATGAAAACATCTGTAAGTCCTACTGCATTTTTAAGTCCTTTGAATATGATAGTTTCTTGGGAAAACTTTTGATTTTCATTTACACGGCCTGAACATTTCAACAAACGACTGATTTGCATATCTGATTGATGTCTCAGAAAAGGAAAATTGACCAAAAAATCTGAACAAAGTTGGTCGCGATACAACGGTTTTACGTGTGTGTGGTGAGATTTTCACACTGTTCATTTCACACTGTTCATCACTAGGCTACGTTGTTTTTTTGATATTGATCAGTTATCTTAAGTTTAAGGCGCTGGGTACTCATTTGACTTGACCACTTCTATGCTATAATTTTGTGATTCAGGTGCTCAAATCTCTACCCAACCACCTAGTAAAATTAATGTTCCAAATAAACAATGTTTTCAACTTTGATGACTCAAGTTGTTTATATCTAATCTAGCATAATAGTTAATAATTGTCAAGAAAACATGCACCTTGATATAAACCATTCAGGATTCCTTAAATAAGTTTGAACTAGTGTGTCAGTAAGGATTACAGTATTTCGTAATTCAACATTTCACACTTCTTGAATTGAAATACTGCCAAACTTATGTTTAGCAGGATTTTGGTTGATTTAGGAATGGTGATTTTCTTAATTTAGCAGTGAATACTGCTTGAATTGAATTTATGTAAAACTTATTTTTAACCTTTCTTTTGCTTAATTTAAGAAAAATGATTTTCTTAAAATTGCAAATTATTGTTCTTATTTTAAGCGAATAAATGTTCTTATCTGGGGAACTTAAATTAAGAACATCAATTACTTAAATTGAGAAAATCAACTTTTAGAGTGTTAGGGCACTCCAATTTAGCTGAACGCCATTTAAACATAACTGTCACGCTTTTTATAAAAGTTTAATTTGATCAACTTGCACACAAGACGCCGGATACTCATCATGAACATTGCAATAAAGGAGAAGTACTTTGACAATGGTGTTCGTCAGTATTTGGCACAATATTACTACAAAGTTGGGATCATGATTGGCATTGCCCTTGACAAAATGGTCAGCTACCAACATACATGCCAATAGACGTAATTGATCAACTTGCAATACCTACACTGAGTAATAATGAATGCATAGCCAATATAAAAACCACAAGTCACAATATTACTCCAAAGCTAATACTCAATCTTCTAGCCACGAAATTTTCAGATGAAGGTTCATCATCCTTTTAAGAGAAAAACAAATCTACTCCTTATTTGTCAAATATGTAGGTGAAGTAGGAAGTGGGCGCAGAGATGTCACACTGGAGGCTATTCTTATATTTTGTACGGGAGCGTCAGAAGAACCTGTGCTGGGCTTTGTTATTGATCCATCCATCCACTTTTGTAAAGAAGAACAAGAGTCTTCAGTAAGTATGTAATCAATTTATTATGCAACACATGACTAAACCTTGATTCAAAATAACCTATGTATATGTACATGTAAAAAACAAAACAAACAAAAAATAGAAGAAAAATACAACAACATATTATGGTGCTTGTGTTATCATGCATTTCACAAGACAGACTGTGAATTAGGTTTAATGCTCATACAACAATTTAATTTGTCACATTAAAATAAAAGGATAATAGATGCAAACAATTAAGCAGTGGAACACTAATTGCTAAATAGTACAAAAGAATACTAAATAAAAAAAATAAAAACAATAAAATTGGTATAAAATTGCACTACATGTATTAAGTATTACTATTTAACAGACTAACTATTTGCAATTCAATTATCAAAGAAATGGATATCACTCAATAATATTGTATATTTTTTAATTTGTTTTACAGCTGGAAGAATCGTCAAGCTCAGATATTTACAAGTACATACCCAAGGCCCATACCTGTGCCAATGCTGTGCTGTTGCCCAGATCTTTACAGTCACAGATTCCAACAACAGAAGACTTTTTTTCCATTTTATGTTGCATTTTCATGCACTCATTTTGGTAATATGTAAACAAATAATTCATGATACAACTACATATTACTTTCTAGTCATGTACATGTATGTTTTATTGTTTCTTTATTGTTGATATTGTTGATGTTCATTATTATTATTGCTCAGATTGGTTGTACTGTAATCAGGAAATGCACTTGACATACTAATAATTCTAAAACCATCCAGAAGTTAAATAATTTTGATACAGGTATTTCACTACTTTGAATTTTGGAAAATTTTATTCCACAAAAACATGGGAAAAGAAGGGAAAAAGACATTAATCTATATCCTAACTAGACGCATGACTGCGTGAACTCTGGCTTCACTTTGAACATTGAAGGTCTTTGACCCCCTCCCCCAGACCACTTGCAGGTGTGTTTACTGCTATGATCAAGATCATAGCAGTAAACAGTTAAAAAAACAATAACATTTTACAGTTATTTGCCTCTTATTTGTTTGTATCAAATTCATTTCATGCATAAACCTAGAACAATTTCTGAACCATTACCCTGTTGTATTGTTATCTTGCAAAAAAAACATGAAGAAAACAGATTTACCAAGCAGCATATGCTTCTGATTGTGTTTGCACAATGCCTAGCGTAGAAATAAGCAATCATAACAATAACTCACAATGCACTTGATATATATGAGGTATAGGAAAGCAAATTTTGTGAGATTATGTTGATGTTAAACATTGTTATACATGTCATTGGAGTGGTTTTCACTAATCAATTTGACAATAGCAACCAGGAAAAATCTGCATAAATAATATTGAAGACAATTTTAGGATTGTTATGAAAAAACTGTACAACAATATGTTGTATTTGCTTAGTACTACATCAATGTAACAACAGGTTTTAGCATTTTCCTAAAAGAATCCTTTATATATTTAACAAGTGAAATGGTGTGGTTCTTACTGCATTATACTCTCAGTTAACAACATTTTGTTTCATTCTAGTTTCGACTTTTTGCTGACTCACTTTGTTTCACTCATGGTTAATGAGAACTACTCTATATTTGAACTTTCTCATAAAATAATGTTGATGTCAAATGAAATATATTTTTTCTGATTGAAATGGTTTTTAATAACCCTTAATATACATATAAATCAATAAATATTTTATTGATTTTATCTCATAAGTAGTATAGTAGGGATGAAATTAGCCCCAGGGGAGGTGGTGAGTTCCGGGGAGGTATCGGGGAGGTAGGTAGTTCCGGGGAGGTGGGGAGTTACCGGGGAGGCGGGGTGTTACCTCTTGAGAACCCCACCATCCACAACAACAACAAACGACCACCCCACCCACTCCATCCACAACAACAAAAACAAACGACCACCCCACCCTCACCATCCACAACAACAACAACAAACGACCACCCAAGCCCCACCATCCACAACAACCACTTATGAAAACGAAAAACGACCACCCCACCCCACCACTTATGAACACGAAAAACAACTACCCCACTACTAATGACAAAACTAATCACAACCACCAACCAAGATCTCCTTTCTTAATCCACTCTTATACCAGTGAATATAAAAAAACAACCAGTATTAGGTGGTTCAAACTAATATATAAAAAAATAATAACGAAAATTACCATTTCGTATTGTTCAGTACCAGAAGTTATTTTGAAACATGATTTATTTGCAGTTTCAGACAATAAACTCATCACAAAATTCTTAATTACGACAAATATACCAAATACGCTTTACAGTGCTTAAATTCACTGAACTGAATCGAAATCGTCTTTTATGAATACTGATGAACCATCCATAATCCTTCTTTTGTGAAGTCATACATACAAACAAGTCAAATACTTTTGTTTTCAAATTCAATAGTAATCGACACTCAATGTGAAAAAAGGCTTTCCCGTAAATTAAAGCAACATTTTCATCAAAAAAAAATTTAACGAAAAATAAAAGTTTTGAAATGCTTAAATATCGCATTTCATAGACAGCCAGAAAGGCCAAAAACAGGCCAACAAGGCCAGAAACGCCAAAACCAGGCCAAACGTGCATAAAAGGCCAATCAGGCCAAAAACATTGATTCATCGATATGTTTGCACAAACTTACAACTTATAGTCTATTGCTATCGACGTCAAAGTGTGGCTATTGGCTATCTGGCTATTGGCTATCTGGCTACTGTCTTTTGGCTATCTGTGTATTGCCTTTTGGCTATCTGGCTATTGGCTATTGTCTTTTGGCTATCTGGCTATTGTCTTTTGGCTATCTGGCTACTGTCTTTTGGCTATCTGTGTATTGTCTTTTGGCTATCTGGCTATTGTCTTTTGGCTATCTGGCTATTGTCTTTTGGCTATCAGGCTATTGGCTATTGTCTTTTGGCTATCAGGCTATTGGCTATCAAGATTTCAACTCTGTTGAAGGAATGGAAAATCATTCCAAGGCATCCAAGAAAGACTTTGCATGGTTTTTAGCAAGACTGCCTAACTCGAATGACGCCACACACGAAACGGTACCTGGGTGGACTGGCTTCAATCTTGTTGCTAACAAACAGGATGTTCCATCAAAGAGCGTGGTAGGATATAGTCAGCTTATAGACGCCTCTCCACGGAGCTCTCAACTGTCTATACTTTGCTCAGGAGGTCTGATGAAATGGCAATTAAGCTAGGACTTCCAGACACAGTTGCAGTTTTAGATCAAGCAATTTATGCCAAGGCTCTAGAAGTGGTATTGAAGAAAAGAGAAGAATTTTCAAGAGTTGTACTAAGAATGGGAAGTTTTCACATAGCGTGTGTCTTTCTATCAGTTATTGGAAATCGTTTTGGCGACAGTGGACTTGGAGATCTCCTGCTTGAATCTACACTGGTTGGAAGTGGTTCATTGAAAGGCGTGATTGAGGGAAAGCACTACAACAAAGCAGTGCGCACACATAAGGTGATAATCAACATTATATATAGCTCCATCCTATTATTGTGTAGTCATTATTTAAATATAATTAGATCAATCTTATGCATATATTTCATTCTTAGGTGGTTTTCGAGTCCTTGTTACATCTCAGATGGCAGAAAATCCTTTCCTGTTCTTAGTAAAGGTTTGAACTTTATTCCTGTCTCTAAAAAATCTGATGAATTTCAAGTTACGAAAGACTCCGAAACTTTTTTTCGTCGCATCCGACTCAAAGCTTTTTTTCATGACTCTTCTTTTTCCGATAATCGTGACGTCTTTCAACGACTTAATACTCGTAAATCTAATTGGGTTCCTCTTGAGGGACAACTTGCTTCTCTAGACCTTTTTACTAACAAATGTCGCCATTACATTTCCAACATTGATTTTAACCGCAAACTTTCCTACTCTAGACGAATGGTCTGCTCTTCGTAATCTCCGTTCTCGTAGAGATATCGTGATTAAGTACAAAATTAATGAAATCAATGTTATGTGCTAATACACATTCGGGAATTTTTCTTATTTTTAAAGTCAACAGAGACACCAAATCCAAAGGCGTGATTGTAGGCTTCAGTTTAAACAAAGGTGTCATGCAATGTTGGCTTCTGACTTCACACGAGCGTGCTGCAATTACACAAGCATGTCGTGAGATGGCTGGAAATTTAACTGTTATAGATGATGGTGCGATTAAGGAGATTGGGAAATCAAGAATGGCTGTAGACGAAAGTGATTTACAGAAAGTTCAAGCAGCTCTGACTAACTGGGGAATCCTTTCTCTTCTTCTGAAACTGATGAGATTTGCCACCTTGCATCTGGCAAGACAGCGTCGAAGAACGTGGAAGATGATCTTTTGACGGCCTATGCCAAGGGAAATGAAGTGATGGAAACCTTTAATTCAAAAAAGAATAGTGAAATCTGAAGTTCCATTCCATGATCCAATAACAAAGATGAAGCTATCCACGTTTGCATCCCAATTACTTTCCAAAGTGAAGATAGGTGGGAAGGAAGTCATACTTAAAGCTGATCGACACCTCTTTGCTCGTCTTATCATTACCGCCCAAAAAAGAGAGATAGATCTACGAGAAGTGTTCACCTACTCCCTTGGCCCTGTGCCATGGTGTCTTACATCTGCAGATGGATCCCTCTGCAAGACTGTTAAGTCTAAATTACTCGAGTCTCTCATTGATGGAGTAGAACCAGCTGAAGATATCCCTCCGACCGCTGCACTTATGGTAGATGGTATGGCAGTACTTCAGTCAATTAAAAATATACCAGAAACGTTTGAGAAGTTAGCAGCAACAGTTTTCAATACAGTTGTTCCCCAAACAACTTTAGCAAGACGTGTCGATTTTGTCATTGACAGATACCCAGAAATCTCGATAAAGAACTCAGAGAGGGAAAGGCTATCGGGTGCCATACAGGACAATATTGTTAATCAAGAAATATCTGTTTCAAACTTATATACGTGTAATATGAATAAAATATATATGGCATGAATCAAATATATATGATATGAATAGAATACATATATCGTGAATAAAATATATCATATCATTGGTTTCCATATATAAGATCCAATGACACAAATATTCTCTTCAAATCAAATTCTTTCGGCTCTGCATCTATTTACATCGGATTTTTTTTTAACAAATATGTAGAGAATTCACAAAATATATATCTCTATATATCTATGACAAAATTAAGAAAAAATATATATGGCTATTGCGCCCGTTATCGTTTTGGACAGCGGAGAATCCGTGAGAGAAAAAATGGCGTGTGACAGCATTGACTTGGAACAATTTTTCCTAAGCTCTATTCCATCCCTTTTTTCGTCAAGCTCGACGGAACCTTCACACTGAAAACATAAATGTTCTAGAGTATCTAAAATTGGTTGGTACGTTGGTATTGAAACAACTATTTGACTATGTTCTAGAGTACTTTGAACGCCGATTAGATGATCATGCATATGTTGTCAGATGTTTCATATTTGAATGCGAAGAGCAACGTTCTAGCGAAAGCTTACTGGAGCCACTTTATCTCTTATACGAAGAGATCGTCAGCTTAAGAAGTCAGTTTCTTAACCTGTGCTGTATGCTTCGAGACTATGCTTCTGAAAGTGGATTTTCTTGTCCCACTGAAGATGCAACAAGGTCTGGTAGGCCTAGATTTGATGTACTCGAGGAAGTGATACGTAGATTGAACGATATTCACGGTTCTTGGCAAGAGGTAGCTAGGGAGGCTAGCGTGTCTTACAGAACGATTTTGCGAAGACGACATCAATATTCCATGCCTGTAAATGACACATCTGGTCCAAGAGTTACCTATTCGGACATTACAAACAGCCAGCTTTGTGATGCAATTAGTGAAGTTCTTCAGATAATGCCAAATGCTGGGGAAACCATTGTCATTGGGGCTCTGAGAAACAGGGAGATCCACGTCCAAAGATGGCGAGTACGTGAAGCTATAAACATTGTGGATCCAGTGAGTCGTGCTTTAAGACGATGCCGGGCAGTAATAAGGCGTTCGTACAATGTTCCATGCCCAAATGCACTCTGGTAAGAACATTGTTTGTTTATTTTGTGATGGATAGTCCATTCAATCAATCAGTAATTCATCATATGGTTGTAGTTTTGGTTTTTAGTTGCTCTAAAATTGTGTCCCAACATGTCTAAAGATGGAGACAGAATCATCCATTGCCAATAATATTGTTTATTGTTTATTATTGCAGGCACATTGATGGCCATCATAAATTGATAAGGTGGCGTTTCGTTATTCATGGTGGCATTGATGGATACAGCAGATGTATTGTTTACCTTCACTGCTCAACAAACAACAAATCAGATACTGTTACTACACTTTTCTTAGAGGCCATTGACCAGTTTGGCCTACCATCAAGAGTAAGATCAGACTTTGGGACCGAGAATGTGGGAATAGCAGAATACATGTTGAGTCACGCAGCAAGAGGGCCAAATAGGGGCAGTATGCTCACTGGTCGAAGTGTACATAATCAACGAATTGAAAGACTCTGGGTCGATGTAAAGAAGAATATTGTTAGCTACTACCGCAATCTATTCTATTTTCTTGAGCAGAATCAGCTGCTTAATCCCAATAATGAGCATCACGTGTTTGCCCTTCATTATGTTTATTTACCCCGTATTAATAGAGCATTGGGTGAAATGATGGGTAGTTGGAATAATCATCCATTAAGTACCCAGGGAAACAGATCTCCAAGACAGCTTTGGCACTCTGGATTCCGTGCATCAGCAAACTCTGCTTATCATGCAGTAGAGAGCATTTTTGATGAACAACAGATGCGAGACTATGGTTCAGGAGGTGGTCCACCTGTTGACTGTGAATCTGATAATGATGTCCAAGTTCCAGAAGTATCTTTTTCAATGTCCAATGAACAGGAGCAACATCTAACTAATTCCATTCCAGATCCTTTATTAGATGATGGTAACCATGGCGTGAATTTGTACATTGCCACACTTCAGTGTACCCAAGGCTTAGTCGTTTAATTAATATTCATTAAGGGTTGTTGTAATAAAAGTTGGTTGTGTCAAGGTCAGGGACCGCGGAGCCCGTTTGGAATGGGGTGGGGGATAGGGGGCTATTATGACTGACTTGAGAAGAGACGGATAGCAGAGCTTACTCCTAAATTTTCAAAAGAGCAATACTGACAAATTATAATAATAGTACTAATTATTGGGTGGCTGTAAGTACAGAACACTGCTCTGAGATCCCTGAAGGTGGATTGTGGGAATTGTTGTTTCTGTTATACACAAGTATAGAACAGACATCACTTGAAAGGGCATTAAAGACCAAAATCAGTGAAAATTTAAAATGAATGTAAAGCAGAAATTGCTTGTATATATAAAAAACATAACAATGGCAAGATATCTTTAAACAACTTGTCTCTTGTTTTTGTTCTAAACTGTTATTTTGTTCATAAATGATAGTGATTACAAAATAATATCTGGCAACTATTTTCAGAGCAAAGACATCACAAAAATGTGCAAAGTATTCCTGTGACATTGCTTTATTAAACAAGCTAAGATAATAAGACAAATATAAAATCTGAAGAACAATGATTAATTCAAACAATAATTAGTATTTCTTCATAATAAACATTCAATTTTACATACATGCATTGCCTAGCACAATTGCAACTGAATGACCATAAAGTATAATCACAAAATTTTACATGAGCCCTTGTGCAGAATGGCCACAACAAACCTTAACCAATATGTTGATCTCAAAGAGACATAATTAAAGTGAACTTACTAAATCATATCAAAACATTTAAAGAAAAATTCTGTATTATTTATGAAACTACCATATAATAAACTTCATAGTGCTGGATTAGAATTTCCCATATCCAAGTCCACCAAACGACAAGCTGGTGATGAGTGCCCGATGAAATGAGTCATACGAATTGTGGGACACTGGTATGATTATTTTATTGAAACAGCTGTCGGCCTGGAAGAGAACTTGAGTTGTGTCTTCATTGAAAGTCAACTGCATTTTAGCATCATGTTGAAGATATGAGGACCCAGTGATAAATGCAACAAGTGTGTTAATCAATGGCTTGTTGGTGTTTTCATCTAAAAAAGAGCAATGCAAACTCTTAATACTGTATCTGAAGATGATTTGCACATGAAAAATTAAATAAAGTATGGGTCTATCTAAAAGTGTACTTGACTGTTCATTTTTGCACTTATGCAAATTGTGAGTGATATTACAATGTTCATGTTGTGCTCTGATTAGTTGATCTGCTGAAATAAATGGTTTAGTACACTTTCAAATGGACATGCCATAAAAGAGTTCTGTATATTTTCAATTGTACATAATTAGTACTGTACTTACAGCATTCATAACATACTGTTGGATTGAATGATAGAAGACAGATACAATATGAGTGGCCAATCCTAATGGGATATAGATGCTCTTCCAGAAAATTGTAACAAATCCCAAAATTTAGAAGAAAAAAACGTATATTTGTGATCTCCCATATAGGTACTCTATAGTCAACTAAGCTTTAAGCATATTTTGGTAATAAATCATATCATTGAAGGTAAAACTATCCAGTTTCTGTGCATGGAAACAAGGCTTGAAATGTTTATCAACAATTGTGAAACCTAATTGTTTTTTTCATGTTCAATGTACAAAGTTTCCCTTTGCAGTGGTCACTTTGTTATCATCAGATTTGTTGATAAAAATTATGAACCTTGTTTTTGCGTGTGATATTCAGATAATATCTATAGCTCATATGTACGTTTGCCACATGAACATCCCATAATAGTTGTGGTATTGGTAAAGAGGTGTTGTACTGACCTTTCAACTCAGCTGAATCTTTTATGAAGTCAAAAAACCACTGCTTGGCTTTCTCTTCTTCTTCTGTGCGACACCTAGCATCACATTGCTGAAATTTCATCTTCATGTCCCGAGGGCTTACTTTGATGTCATCCAATGAGGGGAAAACAACTGGTGCTACTAGTCTTGGGTAAGATCTTAATATATTACCAAGCCCAAGATAATTCAGCCCTTTGAATATTGAATCCATGGCTAGTACTCTTGTTATAATAACTTCAGCTGCAATCAGGTCATTGACTGCTTTCTGTTTGTTGACCTTTGTAAGGGGTATAACATCAGAAAGTCCATGGGACTCCAACTTTGCTTCTATCTTGTCCCTTTCTTCATTTGTGAGTTCAAGATCTTCTTTACCAAGTACCTACAACAATAAATTGAATACCAAATAAATTATTTGAAAGGTTATGTACAGTCAGTTGACTTACTTATTCTGACTTTAGCAAGCTGTTGTGCTATCAATGTTTTGATGAAATTGAACTGCAATAAATGCTTAATATTAAACACAAGTTATTTTATAAGTCCAAATACTTGACCTCCAGTAAGTAAATTTAACTTGCTGATTTTGAATTTTTGAGCTTACCTTATCCTCTATTATACCACGTAGATCAAGGTCATATAGATCTTTGGTTGTTGCCATGGTTTTGGCTTTCAATAGATCACCAGTGGAGATGTACTCCACTACTGCCGGGCTCATCCCAATAAACCCATTGCATGAGTGCAAAACGCTATATGCGATCAGTTTACCAGCCATCAAAAAGCACCCCTCTGATATCGCATCAACCCCATACAGTGGAACAAGATGACCAGGCTGCCCCCCAAATAGCTGCAGGTTGTAGGCTGTGTCAACTAATGTGAGAGAGTGAATGGCCAAACTGAAAAATTCTCGCTTAGGACCACCCAAATCAGCTCCAAGTTCTCCCGTGAAGTCAACATCTGGATCCTTTGTCATGTCCAGGCTTGGATTCTTGAAAATGGCCATAAGCTGACGCAATGGAGACATTTGCATCCTATTGAATGTTATGGTCTGCTTCTCCTTCTTCAATTGTTTCCTGTAGTGGTACAGGGGGTCAGGACTGCTATTGGACTGTTCATTAACCATATTGGCTGATGAGGGATCTAAAGACAAATATTACATGAGTCTTGCAAGGCTCGAAATAACAGCCTGATAGATGACCTTAAAAATGCATTTTTGGAAGGTCATTACCCCATTTTTGAAAGGACATAAATATGATAATAATTCTTTTTTAAAAATACATCTACAAAATAAGTTTTTTCCATAAAAAATATGGAGGTCAACTTGTCCTTTCAAACTCTGATTTGACAGGTCAAGTAGCAAATTTGTAGGGACATTGTCCCTTGACCTGCATTCATTTCGAGGCTTGGTCATAAGATATTATAATTTTGATTGAGAATTACCCCTTACCTTCCAAAGGAGTAATTAGAAGGCAATCTTCATCTAACACTTCTGCCACTGCTTGATCAATATTATCACTTCTGACTAGAATTCCTCTCAAATGTTCCACATCATGGGAGGGAAAGATCAGTTTCAGCTCATCCAGTTGTATATTGCCTAGGAGTTGATTGTTGGGATATGTATAACCAAATAAACAGATATTTGATATATAATACTGCATAATATAATTACCAATATCATAGTGCATATATGAGGAATGAAACTAGATTTCCATAAACAGCTTTAATATGATGAATAAACATAAAAAATTACTAACAAAAAAAAACAATTTTATTTTGTTAAGGAAGTGCAACATGTTTGACATTGAATTCATTAAATTCAAAAATGTCTCGATAAACAATAATTGATGGCTAATATTGTGGTCAAGTAACACAAAAGACAATATAAGAAAATGGATAAAAACACCTATGATAATGCAAGCCTTATCCGAGCAAATACAATGAAAGTAGAATCTTGGTGATCGATCGAACTAAACAAAACTGTCTTACCTTTGGTGCTAGTAGTAGATGTCAGCTCACTTGGATTAGAAGACAAACCACTGCCACTTGCTTGGTTTCTTATGTCATGATTGCTAGTTGTGCTGCAACTTGCTTGGCAACGTCCATTGATGGCAGTTTGTCCTTCATCTGTGCTGCTACCCTCTCCATCAGATAACCAGGTGCTGTTTGTGCTATTTTCATTTGTGGTACTTTCAGACTGCAAGAAAGATGTATAGAAAGCTTTTGTATCTATCAGTTGTAGTTGTCAATTAATTATATGTCATAGAATAATAATAATGATAATGTATATGAAATTGCACTAGGTTAAGTACAATTTGGATAATCAGCACATTGGTGAGAGTACAATTTTCTTTTGAAACATTGCAATTAACTATAAATTACAAATTGCATGAGAAACAGTTATTTTGTTGAGTGTACTACATCAACTATTAAAGTCTTGCCATATTTTCTGTTGTTTTGTAAAGTAACAAAACAATTTTATTTACTTACATAAATTAACTCTGCCTTTGGAACCAACCACAACGTTTTTTGAGAGAAAATCCTACTGATTGTCTCCCCATTCAGCTCTTGGTCTATCATGAGTGATGGCTCCACTAGCTCTGATCCAATGCCCATCATAACCTCAAATCTGAAATAAACATTAATCAATATACAAGTTAAAATTATCAATTCTCCAGTTGGCACCAGCAACAAAGCTTAGATTGATTTTAACAAAAGACCAAACGCCTACTAGAAGTGATAACAACTCCAAAATGCTAATTTGCATTGAATTCAAAGTAATAAAAATAAAAATAATCAGTTTTTACTCGCTTACTTGGGTTCACAGGTAAGGTTTGCAATGGACGGCACTTGCTTCTCGAATGCTGCCAATAATTTATGGTATACAACATGGGCTGACCAACTTTTGTCGAAGCTAAAACAACTAATCACATGTCCTAGCCTTTGTAGTTCTGCCTTTGCTTTCCCTCGAGGCATTGTGTCGTTGGGCCATCTCAGTAAGACCACCTCTCTATTAAACAATGTCTGCTTTGGCTTTCCTTCCCTGTCTCTCTTACGACTACCAACTCTATTGCCGAAAGCTGATCGAGCACCACGTCCAGTTGAAGTTGTAGAACTCCACGTCGTTCTTGGAGCATATTGTGGAGGTGCAGTGGCGTTATTTCGGTGGAATATGTCTCTTAATTCCTGTACTGGTGTCCGTAGTGGTGTTTGTTGAGCGGTTCTTTGTGCTGAAGAAGCTGTCGGTTGAACTGGTCTTCCATTTTGTGAACGGCCTACTTCCCGAGTTCCTTCGCCAGAAGGAGCTCTTTGAGGTGAAGTTTGAGGGTTTGAATTAGAACTATCCGAAGCCCTAACTTCCAAAGCTTCTTTAAACTGTGGATGGTCAATAATTTGTCGGACAAGGAAGTCAACAGTGGGAGTAGAATTCGCCATATTTGATGCCTTCTCTGCTCGATTACACAATACAGGTTTTCCCGCCTTTCAAGCATTACCTCCGCTGTCCATAACAATAACGGGCGCAATAGCCATATATATTTTTCGTAATTTTGTCATAAGATATATATTTTGTGAATTCTCTACATATTTGTTTAAAAAAAAATCCGATATAAATAGATGCAGAGCCGAAAGAATTTGATTTGAAGAGAATATTTGTGTCATTAGATCTTATATATGGAAACCAATGATATGATATATTTTATTCACGATATATGTATTCTATTCATATCATATATATTTGATTCATGCCATATATATTTTATTCATATTACACGTATATAAGTTTGAAACAGATATTTCTTGATTAACAATATTGTCCTGTATGGCACCCGATAAAAGGCGTGCCTCCCAAGTATTTGGCCTCTAGACTAAGAGATCTGTATAAGGTTTTAAAACACTGAGCTGAAAGCAAGCTATTTTCAACCTTATACAGATCAGATGCAATTATTGTATATTACTTATCAAATGTCTAGTAAAATTGAAAACAATCTCGGTGAGATCATTCAGCATAACTTTTATGAACTCAGTATTGAATTTATTAATCTCATCATGGTAGGCATTTCTCTAGGATCATGAATTGTTAATCAAGTGTGCTATATAAAATTGACTAAGACTTACATGTATTGTTTTGCATGCATATTGACATGTGTTTACCAAATACACTTTCAAAATTAAATGAAAAAATTAATATAATTTTTCTAATACACCACTTTCTTGACAATACAGACAAAACAGGGTTGCGAAGAAGGATACTATAGCAGGCTGGTGAGGAACAATCAACAAATAAAAGAAGAAAACAAGGAAAGAATAAGGAATGTCAGTAGTTGGGGTGTCAGTAGTTGAGACAACATGCCAGAAAGCTGTTGTAACAAAAGATGGGAAATTTGAACTTAAACCATTCAAGAAAATTAGAAGAAAAACACTAAAAAATGAAAACCAGTATCTAAGACTATATCCAGACAGCTGCTACGAACATCTCGAAGAGTAAATAATTGATTCCCGGCTAAAATCTCTGGGTGAGTTTCAACAAGGAGATCTTCAAGACAAGATAAAGCAACTGAAGTGTATAGAGAGCCAACGCCACTGGATGTTATGACCATTCATCCTTAGCAAACAGTGGTTTCATGTTGTTTTTGATGCGTCAACTCTATGATCCAGCAGTACACCTGACAAAATCAGAATATCAAGAAAAGACAAAAAGGAACATTGATATACAGGCAACAGTGGAAAAAGCCCCACATCTATATACTGGCTATACCCTTGTTCATGCTAATGTAAGGTAAGAAACAATTCACACAGCAATAATCATATATCTAAATAGAGACAAACAACTAAAAGAACAAATATTGAGCTTTATGATTTCATATAAATCTTCATCATCACAGGCAATTCAAGCATCCTTTAAAAGTTGGAGTCCCCTCCACTGCTAAACTAACAGTAGTACATACCATACCGGTAACTTTGCGAGACAATTTTTTAAGACGTATAAATTCCCACCAGGGTACTTGTCAAATGCTGCAAGTGTTGACGCAAAAAATATTTGATAAAGTGATGAAAAACAGTAAATATTTTGTAAATTTAGCATTGTTTTTAATGTTATAGTTCTTTTGTAATTTTTTTACGCTTTTCAGTTGAAAAACTGCGATGTAAAATCAATAAAGTCTATCTATCTATCAGATATATTTTCATATAAAAGATATCATATCTTTGAAAGACCATTGAAATATTGAAGTTATCATTGTATTTATTGCTGAGAGGCGATGTAATATCCTTTTATTTATAAAAAGCATACACCAATAACATTGTACCACTAATAGGAATTATTTATGTTATAAGTAATATTTTATGGCCAAGTTTACTTCTGGTGCAGCATGAAAGTGGTACGCTATCACTCATCAGAGTGATATCGTATGGTAAAAAATCGTTTTCATACCGGGGAGCCAAAATGTGGAATAGTCTTCCCGAAAACACTAGATCTAAAAAACCTTGAGTTCATTTAAAAAAGCTCTCTCTAACGTGTAGAGCACTGACAATGGTCTTACCATATTACCATTGTTATCTCTCTCATGTTATCTGTAAATGTTTTTATTGTCTTTATTTTTGTTTGTAAATATGTCTTTTTAATCAATACGACTAGCATGTAAACCAGTTTAACTGATGCTACATTCGTATACAAATGAAGGTCACCATACCATGCCATACTCATCAGCAAGTGATCACGGCTTGCTTCAAACGAGATATGTTCAGAAGTGCAAGGTGAGTTACGATTGTTTAAGCGTACAGCATATATTTTTTATAGATTCCTCTTTTCTGGAATAGTTGTTATTGTTCTTATTTTGAGAGTGCTCAATTTTAATAAGTAATTTTAGACATGGTCTTCCCCACAGGAAGCCCATGTTATTACAATCACCTGTTCAGTTGAAATCGGACGTAAACATGGAAATGAGACTTAAAAGCACCAAATCCAAGATGGCGTACGACATGTCAGATGTTCATCTTGTACCACAGGATATTCCTGTTTTCTCATGTACAAACAAATAGATAGGAAAACTGTCAGTTAAAATTCTGGCTGAAATGCCGAAGAGCTTGTGGAGAGGTAAAGTTAACATTTATATCCAGAGGTTATACTTTGAGTATCGAGGAACTGATCTACAAATGGATGAATTAAAGAGCTAAGTATTATAATTCATATTTATTCTCATAAATGATTCCTAACAATCTTCCTCATTTAGAGCTCCTATCAGCATTGAATTCATGTAATAATCTATCTCATATCGACCCTGATGCAAACATTCCTGAACAAGTTAATTTTAAATATTTCACGACTCAAGAATTTAAGGAAGATGATCAAATTTGCATATGTTCTAACGAAAATTATTTTTCGGTGCTTCATGCTAATATTCGAAGCCTAAATGCAAATTTTGATAAACTTAATGAATTGCTCACTGATCTAGATCATAGTTTTTCAGTAATCGGATTAACGGAAACAAAGCGACAAGTCTCGCGGGAAAATATACTTAACAATAATATCACAGGCTACAACTTCATTTCTCAGCCAAGTTTACTTAACTCTGGCGGAGTAGGTTTTTATGTCTCTGAAAATATAAATTACTCAATTAGAGAAGACCTTTCGTTAATTTCACTAGATTTCGAAACTTTGTGGATAGAAATACCATCTGCGGATTTACACCATAATATTATTTGCGGCGTGATCTATAGACACCCTAATGGTAATATGGAAAATTTTATAAACTATTTGGATACCATTACAGATAAAATAAATAGATCTAATAAGTATTGTGTAATGATGGGAGATTTTAACATCAATCTTTTGAATGCAGAAACCCACACGGCTACTGATGATTTTCTTAATAGTCTGGGATCACACTTTTTTTCGCCTCATATTTTACAACCAACAAGAATTACCGATCATTCAGCTACCCTCATCGATAATATATTTTTTAATTCCCTAGCTCATCATACAATCAGTGGAAATATTATCTATGATATAAGTGATCACTTGCCAAATTTTTTGATAATTAATAAATATTCAGCTATGCCAAAAAATTTTAAGCTATACCGAAGAGACTATTCTAACTTCAACAAAGAAAAGTTGTTATCTGATATTACTTCTATTGATTGGGATGATGTAAACAATATAAACAATATCAATACAAAATTCTCTTTATTTTATTCCAAAATCTCACACATAGTAGATAGTCATTTGCCACTAAAATCTATTAGCAAACGATCCATCAAAGCTTTATCAAAACCCTGGATTACCTCAGGAATTAGAAAATCAATCAGAATAAAAAATAATTTATACAAAAAATTTATCAAAACTAATTCCAGTTTCTATCATGAGAGATTTAAATATTATCGTAATAGGATCAAAAAATTAATAATGAAAAGTAAAACAGACTATTATAACAAATACTTTGATGCAAATCTAACTAACTTAAAAAATATATGGAAAGGAATCCGAAGTATTATTTCACTTAAACCTTCAAAGTGCAATTATCCTTCAAAAATCATTGCCAATGACTCAGAAGTAACAGATTGCAAATCAATTGCCAATGAATTTAATAACCACTTCATAAACATAAGCCATAGACTAACTTCATCGATTCCAGAGGGGGATAAATCTGCTATGAGCTTCATGCCTTCTAGAATTCAAGAATCTTTTTTTATTGACCCTGTATCAATAGATGAAATAAAAGACGAAATAGATCATTTAAACCCATCTAAAGCCGTTGGTCCTTACAGTATACCAGTTTTTGTTTTAAAACTTACTAAAAATGTTATTTCCAAGCCTTTACTACAAATTTTCAATCTCTCACTATCTTATGGCGTAGTTCCAGATCAGTTAAAGATGGCAGAAATCATACCGGTATTCAAAAAGGGATCGAAGCTCATTCTAGATAACTACAGACCAATCTCTTTATTGTCCATTTTTAATCGAATACTTGAAAAACTGATGTACAAAAGACTTATAAGATTTATCAATAAACATAAGTTAATATATGAAAAACAGTTAGGATTTAGGAAGCATCACTCAGCAGAAATGGCAATAACTCTAATTACTGATAAAATTCAAAAAGCTATCGATAGTGGTCAATATGCCTCAGGAATTTTTCTGGATCTAAGTAAAGCTTTTGATACTGTGAATCATGAGATACTACTACAAAAACTGGAAGTTTATGGAATAAGAGGAATAGCATTTAATTGGTTTAAATCATATTTAAATAATAGGAGACAAAGTGTTACAATAGGTCACATAAAATCAAACCCCCTAGAAATTACCTGTGGAGTACCTCAAGGATCAATATTGGGACCGCTTCTCTTTCTACTTTATATCAATGATTTTTCAGACTCATCAAAAATCCTCGATTTTCACATTTTTGCGGATGATTCAAATCTTTTTTATGCTAACAAAAGCCTACTAGATCTAGAAAATAATATCAATAATGAACTAAAATCTATACATAGTTGGCTAGTTGCAAACAAGCTCGTACTGAATGTGGACAAATCCAATATAGTGGTATTTCACCCCCCACAAAAAAAGATCAATCACCAAATAAACATAATAATTAATGGGAAAAAATTGAATAAAGCTACTAATACTAAGTATCTTGGAGTACTTATTGATTGTCATTTAAATTGGAAAGACCAGACATCTTATTTAGCCAAAAAGATTAAACGCAACATCGGAGCTCTTTCTAAGCTTCGACATTTCACCAGTTCCAAAATACTCAAAAATCTGTACTATTCTCTTGTATACCCTTTTCTTATTTATGGAATTGTAGCCTGGGGTAATACTTATTCAACAACTATCAAACCACTTTTTATATTACAAAAGAAAGCTGTTAGAATTATAAGCAAATCTAAGTATGACGAACATACAAACCCTTTATTTAAGGCCACAAATATTTTAAAACTTGAGGACCTCATCTACTATCACAACGCCTTATTTATGCATGACTATCATCATGACAAATTACCAAATCTATTTGATTCATTTTTTATCAAAGCTTCTAGAATTCATAGTTATAATACCAGATTTGCATCGAAATCATCAGTTTCTATTCCATATGCAAGAACTAACTATGGAAAGTTTAATATTCGTTTCACAGGGGCTAAGGTTTGGAACTCACTAGATGAGGAAATCAAACTACTTAGCAAAGCTTCATTCAAAAAAAAGTTGAAAGATGTTTTGATAAGCCAATATTGACATATTTTACGACTTCCTAACATTAAATTATTAATTCTCAAATTGGACTTTAATAATTGGAGAATTAATTACCTATCTATTTTCTACATTCATCGTCATACAAGTATAAAGTAAACTTTCTTTTTTTTTTTATATCTAGAAATAGTAGAAATATTCTCTACTTATAGAATTAGGTTATGAATATATAAATGTAAATAGTTCTTTATTATATAACTACCTTATCTCATTCATATACCACTTCATTATCATTTATTTATTACCAATTAATTAACAATTTATTTGTATTTAATTTTTTTTTTTCCATAGTAATTATAATTTCCTCCATGACTTAACAATTTAAGATATATAGGAATATGCCAGCTATCGCGATTAGCTTTACGAGCTATTTATAGCTGACATGTACTACAAAATCAGGTCATATAATATAATGTAAAAAAAAAAACAACAACAACAACAACATGTAAACAAAAGGTACTAAAATAAAATTTGATTGATTGATTGATTTCAAATGTTCCCATGTATCGACTGACTTCTATAAATTATTATTCTTTTACTATTTTGTCTTATAGGGTATAATGCCAGAGAAGGTACCAAGTTTATGACAGAAACAAACTGTTGAAATAAAACTCGACTTTCCTTCTGATGACACATAATACACTAAGGAATTCCCTATGTACACATACTTTGTTTCAACTAACACTCTAGAACATCTAAAAAACTACTATTTATTCATGACCTTGAAGTGTGCAAATCCAATGACCCAGGTGTTGTATTTGTTCATAGTTTGTGTTGGGCATTTTACGCAATTCAGTAAGAACAATGTAAAGTTGATAGTCAATTGTGGAAAAGCGGTAGTTGCTGTCACATATAATGCCAGTTATATAGAAACTTGACGACATGAAACAAAGCGAAATAGATTGTTCCAGATAATCGAGCATGCCCCTCAAAGCCAAGAAAATGGGGTATCCTGGAGAAATGAGAGGTAGACCACAAGCCAGTTATGGAATCTACTGTTTTTAAGACTAGAGATCAAAGTGTTATTCCTGGTAAAAAAATGGCGTGGTGTTTTATCTAAATTTTTTAACCGTAGACCAGTAAAATCAAGAAATCTTGTGCATTGAAAGAGGTGTTGCAGTACAACCAGGTTAAATCAACTAATGCTATGCAAGCTGGTCTTGATCAAGAATCAAAGATCACAGAAGAGTACATTATGATCAAAGGATGTGAAGTTACTGTTGAAAAGATTTACCTGAGATATCCTATGGTGAAGTATGGCATTAGTAGATTTAGATTTAATGATCCCAGACGTGAAAATTGCATCTAAATGTTTGTGTTAACATAGTTAATAAGATTCATGTGACGTCTTCGCAAGAAGGACACCCAACAAGTTCCTCTCACAACAAAAGAACTCAATGACAGCATGGATAAAGAATCGGCAACACACTCCTCCCCTGATGATATTAATAACCTGATAATGAAGTTCTCGTCTCCGCATAATGCTATTTCGTCAACTCCGTCTTTACCTCAGTAACGATGGACTTCTTTGTTGTGGCGGAAGGATGCATAATGCACTGATCAGTGAAAACGCAAACTTTCCTCTACTACTACCCAGCAAAGATCATTTTACGAATCTATTGATTCACGCTACTCATTTGAAACAGCTTCACACAGGTGTAGGATCCACGCTTACTGCCCTACGTCAGAACTACTGGATACCATCTGGAAGACAACATGTGAAACATCTCATAGAGCGCTGCATAACCTGCAGAAAGACATCAGGTCCTGCTTACAATGCACCTGATCCACCACTCCCCAAATCAAGAATTTGACAAACGCACCCATTCGACGTAACTGGAGTAGACTACACTGGAGCATTATACATCCACGAAGCTAACATTGAAAGTAATGTCTAGTATGTCTCTTCACCTGTGCAACAACAAGAGCCGTTCATCTCAAGAAGATAGTTGAAGACATAACTGTTGAGTCCTTACTCGCATTTCAACGCTTTGCAAGCAATAAATCTTTCCGTGCAAGATGATCTCTGACAACGCTTCAACAGTGGTACTCAAACATTATGTGTAAACTGTAACTCATTCTTATCTAGGTATTTGATAAAATATGCCACGCCATTAAATATTTCAGGTTGATCACCCCTAAGACATTAATCAAATTATAAACTTATGAATAACATGTTGGCAGATGACATAGATGTTTCCGTTTTTCCAGATGTTGTAAAAGAAAAGTTACGGTGGCAAGTGGATGACTGGTTATGTACTGAGTCTAAGCACAAGAAACAGCATGATGGCAATAACTGTGGAATCTTTATCTGTCATGTATGTTCAGTTTAATGACATTTTTTATAAATTTTGTATATTGTATCCTCCCCTTTTTATAATTTGGGAGGTGTTTAGTAAAAGACGTAGATCCATCGAAAGACTTTAACACCAAAAATGCACATTTGGAGATGTTCTCATGGAAATGTAATTACCAGTGGATATTATAATCATAGACAGTAGTGAACACAAGAACAGCATTGTTGATGGTAGACATTTTTTTTTTGAACATTTCCACACCAGAATTTCTCATAATTTACACAAAGCCATATTTTTTGTATAAGTTGCTGAAAAGATAACAGAGCCCCAAGTGTAAAGTTGTATGTCAAAAAAAATCTTATCTAAAACTTTTCTTTCAGGTAATAAAACCAAATAATCAAGCTATTGAAACAATAGTTGAGTCAAGTGATAAAAGTAACAGTGTTATTCAGAACCTACAACAGTATATAGTAGTAGTTAATAAAAGGTTCTAAACAGTGTGGCAGTAACAGTACTGTACCATTTAGAACCTACAATAGTATATGATAGTATTAAAAGGCTCTAAACCGCAATAGTAATGTACTATTCAGAGCCTACAATAATGTATAGTAGCAAAATGTAATTATCCTCTCTAGTGCCATAAAAATAGCAATCTCTTATACCTTATTTTAGATAAAAAATTGTATTCTGTTCTCTTAAGAGTGAAACAAACTTCAAACTCCATGAGTTATATAATGATTATAATGATTATTTGACATTTTATTGTTTATTACTATTGACAGGGATTTCAGACATTGGTGACAGCATTATCTGCCACTCCTGGTGAGGAATATTTTTTAAATCACCAGAAATTCAAAGAGGTTGCAAGAGAGTGGCAAAAAGGCTTCCTCGTGGTGAATGGACACCAGGAGGATGTTCCACCATACATTCATGGTATGTTACAGAGCCTACATAATAAACGTTGATTAATGGGTTCTATGGTAAAAATAGACATTTGTGTTTCCCTCCTGGGCTATTTTTAATCATTGATTCATTAATTTGTTTGACTTTATACCAATGATATACTACGTTCCCAGTTTCTGGAGAAATATGGTTCAACAATTTAAAGTCGGCCAATTGAAAAAAAGAATCACATTCAAAATAAAGTATTCCATTGAGGTTCACAGAAAAGTGATAGGATTTCGAAATACACAATTCAGGTAGTTATGATTTTAATTATATTTTATATAAATATCAATTTCAAACATATGAATACAATTGAACAATTAAAATTGATAGGGATCATTAATTCTTGAGATCCTGCAGAGTGAAAACCAAGTCCTGGGTAGCCGTTAGAGTTTATATTTTATGGCTTACATATAAATTTTTGTATCCATTAAGATTGTGACCAAGTAGTGATTCAGTAGTTTATTGTTAGGAAATAGTCTAAAGGCATCAAAAAGGTGTACATATTTTTTTCAGATTGCGGGCCATTTTTTGTTGTACAGGATCTTTGAAGGCTGCTGTCCAATTTATATGCTGTCCAGTTATGCGACACAAACCGACTAGGGAATTCAGCACTGTATATACCTCGGCTATGTACTAAATCCAATATTCCTAAAGTGATAGATGATGTTAAAAAAAAAACCTATAGAAGATATTTCTATGGCCTTTTACAACAAAGGAAAATGTCACATACTTATAGTAAATTGGCCAGCACTTGCTGGTCTTGACAACGGTCCAAGGTGATGTAATCAAAAACAAATTTCAATCAGCATCTTCATATGAGTTAATTGTGTACTTAGCTTGTCATGTAACCATAAAAGGTGTGATTGTATTGGAGTAACGCTTTTCAATGAAACAATTAACATGATGGAGCATGAAACCAAAGACACTATCCAACACTTCTTTTAGTTGGCAATATACAATATATTAGTTTTATTTAGTGTTTGAGATTACATTACTTACAAATGAATTTTTGAATATAACTGTATACAAAATGAATGTTGTTAAAAGTTATTGTAATGGTTGTTTCTATTGCAGGGTAATAGGGAGAATAGTCCTAATACCATTTGAAGACGGAAAAAAGTACAAATGATGTTCTCAAACAGTAACAAGCAGAGGGTGAACAATAGGAAGTTTTCAGCACGTCTCAAGGTGGTATGTCCACAAGACGTAGTGGAGAAAAATGATTGTTGTTGAACTCGGTTTGGAACTGCAATGAAGTTATGCATTAGTTGAAATTTCTAAAATATTGCAATAATTATAATTGGCACAGAGTGAACTTTTCCTGAATTCTACAATCAATATGCTTGGCAAACAAATAAATGCCTCTTAAATCTGCAAAAGACCTTGGTGTCTGGATTGACTAACATCTAAACTATGACGACCACATAAAGAGAACCGTGCCAACCTCCATAAGCTAAGAGATAAACCGAATTAAACAATTATTAAACACCGACTATGTTGATCCACTCTTGTTTTTAGCTCGACAATTTCTCTGACAAGCAACAAAATGGCTAGTACAAGAGTACCTCCGGAGGTCTTTGAGTGAAAGCGAACTGAAGATGTGAGAATTGGATTAGAAGATTCAAAATGTACTGGATCCCTTCTGAATCACAAAGGAAAAGTCAAGACCTTTCGCTATGTTGTTTATTAGATTCCTGAAAAGTTCAGATTTTCTGAGTAACCAACCTGGGGTGTTTCCTTACCCCGTTGCAATTACATGTGCCAAACATGGAAAACTGCTGTTAATGGACTTTGATCATATGAAGAAAGTTATCAAACCTAATTTGTCTTACATCCTTATCGTTTGTTAATTTGATTATCAGGGGGCTCTTGTCTTGTGCAATCACAACACAAGCACTATAGATGATGTCGATTTGTCAAACGAGGTGCAACTTAAATCTTCTCACTCGAGAATTCGATCAATGATCAGAGACAAGGAAAAAAGTTTCTACTACTGTTAACGTTTCTATGCTGGTACTGTCTTCTACTGCTGGTACTGTTGAAGACCTAAAGCAAAGACGGAAGGAAGTCTAAATAAAGAACCCAAGGAAAGGACTTAAATTTTTGCATCTTTAGACAAAGATATCAAGCTTACAGTTCTGTGCTGGTTACGTCATGATATGCTGGCCTTTTACACTTATCATTCTAAGGACATTTTGTCGATTTCCAGTTCAATTGGGAGCAACATGCGATTCCAAACTGTAATCCTGTCTTCGCATGATACACATTTCATCAAAAGATAGTCACCTGATGATTCTGCAGAGTAATTCATTACCGAGCTTCAAATCCTCAACCAAGATTATGAATTTAAAAAACAATTTTGAGATGATTTACGACAGAATCATCTTTGGCACAAATTCCCACCAACAGAGAAAAGCTGTTTGACGAAGGAGCAAATCTTACCCTCGAGAAAGCAATCAGTATTGCACATCAACACGAAACACTGCAAGCTCAACTGAATGTTATGAATCCCTCCCTACAAGAAAAAAAATCGATGTTATTTCACACTCGAGAAATTGAAGTGTGCAACAAAAACAAAGCACCCCATCACGGGTAGCCAATCCAGTCAAGGTGCAGATAAAAGCTGTGGTAACTGCAAATATCTCACAATAACTCTGTAACCTGTCCAGCCAAAGGTCAAACCTGCAATTACTGCAAAAAGAAAGGATATTTCGTCCAGATGTGCAGAAAAAGAATAAAATCTGGCAAACAAATACATGAAATCCATCAAGGATCAATGGGGGAAATTGTAATGGCGAGGTTGTGTAAACTACAGCACGATGTTTAACTTTCCTCCAACAGAAATATTACAAGAAACCAAAGCCATCCACAGAAAAATATTGCTACTCCAAGTACCATGTCAACAGTCACAGCAACTTTTCACACCAATGGTGCCCTAACCGCCACAACTACTAATGCTACATTACCAAAATAACAACAAAGGTCAAAATCAAAATTTTAGTGCTTCTAATTTTTTTCTTTCCTTTTACAGTGTGATGGAACCATTTTTCCTTTTTTGTGTGAGCCTTTAGAGGGCAATGCACCCGGATGTAGCGCTCCTGAAAATACTGTTCTATTCGGGTAGGAAGGGTGGACAAAAGGCAATAACATGCATTCCAAACAAGCTATTTGCCATGTTTAATGTACACGAAGATGACAAAACGACATTTGGCAGTGTTGTGTCAACAAAATGAAAACACCATAATAATTAGAGCTTGTAATCGTATTCAAATCAAGGTCTACTTAAACTTGACTTGCTCATCAATAATCTTCAAAACATTACCAACAGGCTTATTAGAATTAGGCTCACACTGACCTGGGCCACCACAACCACATCCACATTAAAACCTCTAGTTATTCTACAAAAAAAAAGCCATGAGAATAATTGCTTTTCAGATTTTAAGAAACCATACTTCTCCACTTTTTCACAGGATTAGACTCCTTAAGTTCAATGATTTGATCTTCATGAATAATGTTCTAATTATGTATGACGTTCACACCAATGCACTTCCACCTGTTTTTGGAAACGTTTTTAAGGACGTAACAAGAGTGCATCAATATAATACAAGGTTAGCTAGTACGAAAAAAACGTACTATATCCCCAAATTTCGAACCAATTTTGGGAAACATAATATTTGGTACTGGATCTGGAAGTCGCTGATTTTTTTAAGGCACTTTTAAAAGATTCAATGATAAACAATTATAAAGACTAATTCTCTCCATAAATTTTAAAGTTAATTTAGTTTGTTTTGATGAGGGTAAGTCAGGTTGTCAAACCATCAGGATATTGCAATTTGGACTAGAAATGCTGTAGGGAAAGTTAGATGATTAAACGTAAGTTATGTGAAGTTTTTGTGCTTGACGTAGCGGAAAGATGTGGCGTGGCTTCTGTATTTGGTTTTCAAGTCGTTTTCTGTGAGTTCTATGTAAGCTTTGGTAGTGTAGCCGTTGCATTGTGTAATGGTGGCTTGATAATCGACTGATAATCAAAGGCAGTTGCCGTTGTGCAGGCACTTGTTCCTTAATCGACAATCGCATGTTTTTGTTTTGTGTCATTGTTGTCTTTCTTTGGACGTAAAATGCGCTTTTTATGCTTGTCAATGATCTGCTCAGTATTCTTCATGGAGATGTAACTAATCTTAATGGTTTCGAGGTTCAAACTTTTACCAAGGATGTGGTCCTTGCTGGAGTGTTTGTCAATAAGTAATCTGTGTTCGATGTCCATAGTGACATCCTTATTAAATGAAGGGCTGTACCAGAGTAGGTTGTTTATTTGTCCATTTTTGCTTTTACTGTTCGTACACAGTTTGTATCAGAGAGTGTAATGGTATCTGCTTTCATCAAGAGCTTTTTAAAAAGAGCGGGGACCTTTGTTGAATAAGGTTTTCTCTGAAGAAAGAGATAAAAGTCATTTGTTGATGCCGGTAGGTATATTCTTTTTTGTGATCAGTGTTTTATGGCTTTCAGGTGTGTGTACTGTAGTTTGGTGTTTGACTTCCAGTACGGTTGAAATTTGCTGTTGTTCAGATTGAAAGTGGCATCCAGGAAGTTGATGATTCTCTTGTTTGCTTTGGAGGTAATGCATAGTCAGTTAAGGTTGAAGATTCTGCAAATTTCCTTCTTTATGTTTTCAGTATCTCTTATTGCGGTGTTACTAATGCCGAGTCCGTCTTCTCTGTAACGTTAATGTAAGGTCTTTTGACTTTGATAGAAGGAAACTTCCCACTAGCTGATGTGTAAGCGCCACCGCATGGGCAGCTACGATGGAGCTGAAACGTCCAATCTAGTGGGAAGCTTCCTTCTGTCACAGTCACAAGACCTCAACATTAACATAGGACTTTACAGAAACGATGGACTAGCCATCACTAACTCCACAGTGAGAGATACAGAAAACACAAAGAAGGAAATTTGCAGAATCTTCAACCTCGATTGACTACGCATTACCAACGAAGCAAACAGAAGAATCATCAACCTTCTGGATGTTACTTTCAATCTCAACAACGGCAACTATCAACGTACTGGAAGTCTAACATCAAACTACAGTACACACACCTGAAAGCCATCACACACTGATAACAACAAAGAACATACCTACCGTCATCAACAAATGACTTTCATCTCTTTCATCAGGGAAAACCTCACTCCATAAAGGTCTCCCCTCTTACTAAAAAGCTATTGACAAAAGCAGGTACCATTACAATCTCCAAAACAAACCATGTATGAACACCAAACACAAAAAACAGACAACGAAACGACATACTCTGATACAATCATCCATATACTAAGAATGTCAGTACGAACAACAGACACAGATTACTTACACATGTGGACTTCCCGAAGGTCCACATCCTTTAAATTTGGAACCTCAACACCACTTAGATCAGTTACAGCTGCATGAAAAACACTAAACAACCACAACAAACACCTTGTAATGTTGAACTTCAAGTTAATGAGCACATAGACAAACTTGAAAAAGTGAGGAAGATCAAACAAGAAACTGCTGAACTAATCAGACCATCAAAATCCTGCACACTAGTCCTCGATCTACTACCAAGTTATACCCTACTCCAAGAAATAAGCATCCTGATAGGAAATGTTCATAAAATGATTATCACATATTAATGTAATATTTTCATAAATGCCAGCAAATCCATTAATTAACCACAAAATTAACTTTTTTCTTTTATTTCATTAAATATATAGAAACAACAGTGAAGATTTAAAGAACCTGTTGGCAAGTAGAAGAAAGTTAGATCGTCGAAGGCGTGAAGAAGGTTTTCTTTCGTTTTCCACTCTGGAAATAGTTCAAAAGTGCAACATCCACTTTGACCACTTTCCATCTAACAAGAGTGATCTAAGTCACCTGTACTATCAAGCATTCATCAATAAGTGGGGAGGTGAGTGTTGAATATAGAACTTAAATTAGAAACAACGATTGTTAATCAAGGAAGTTATACCCTACTCCAAGAGATGAGCATCCTGATAGGAAATATTCATAAAATGATTATCACATGTTAATGTATCCTATACCTCTTCATATTTTCATAGTTTGTATAACCATTCGCAAAATACATAAAACAGCCAAACAAAAATATTCATTCATCTAAACCAAAAACAAAATTTTCAATATTTTACAAGCAATTTTAAGTTTAGCATTATATTTTTTTTTAAAAGCATTAATGATACATATCCAACAAGCACATCAATTCAAAAGTGAAATACATGTAGTTTGTCATGCATTAATTGTCAATTTTGCCATATACATTATCACTATATAGTTTGGTGCTCACACACTTCATCATTACACTGTATTTAAATTGTCATAGTACAATTATTTTACCATATCAAATCAAAACTTTATATTGTTCAGGTTGATGTATTTATTTTACTAATTTTACAAAATGTTCTCTTGAATTTCAGGATGTCAAAATAGTCAGTGCAAAGGAATGAGATACTGTCGTGACCATGCTGGCTTTACAATGCTATTCAGAGATGGTAGTGTTGATGTGACAGTAACTCATGACAAAGAACATCTAATGATATTGAAAGTTCTCAATGGAAAAACGACAAGACATGACCACTTCTACGAGGTACGAGGTCCTTTTCTATCAAAATTAAGTCCTGGAAAATAATCTTAACCCTAACAAAGTATTAATTTCCAATATTTACATTTTCTTGCTATTGCTTCTTCATCTTTTTTTGTTTTTTCACTTTTTTTTCTAATAACGATATATTTCATTTTATGAAACGTTTATTTTCTGCTTCCATTTAGTAAATATAACAGCTTTTTTAAACTTTACTAGACCCTGGAATCCAGGATTACTGGGCTACCTGGTGTAGTCAGTGGTCACCTGGGGTAGTCAGTTGGTATAGGCCAGATAAAACATCTTTGTTACAAGTGTAATGTCTTTCTCAAAAATTATGATACATTTTACAATACAGCATATAAATTAGGGACTCAGTCAGAAATTAGCAAGGGGGGAGGGGGTGGAAACATAGTAAGGGTCTTAATTTTTTGAGACACCAAAATAGGAGGGTCAAGAAAAAATAAGCTGTAAGATGGAGGACAGGGTCATTATTTTAACCTAACCACAACGAGAGGGTTAAAAAATTTCACTGCCGCTGCTCTGGTAGGTTCACCATATCCCCCCACCCCCACTTCTAATTTCTGACAAGCTTCTTATACCAAAACTTCGTTCATGGTTTCGAAAATGAGTATTTTCAACATTATGACCAAGTAAACCCCAAAACAGTCATTATAGAAACATTTGAAAACTTGTATAGATGAGCACTGAAGATATGGGACACCTTTACTGACATTTTAAATTTTGATAGTATAACCCTTAAGCAAGATGCAAAAACCAACATTTGTTTCCACATTACTTGTGAAGTGTCATATTGTATTAGCTATGGAATATTACACTATTTGAATAACAATCTTCAAACTTTAGCAAAACGTTTAAAGATTCTTACAATATCAAAATATAAAATCATTTTCAAAAGCATCCATTTCCATGAGTGGGCTTTGTTTAACTTTGTCTATTTGTCCCTCTCGAGCACCAAAAAATTCGTAATTTATTACAGAAATTCGGGAAAATTACTATATACATTATACCATCCCCATTATATTAGGTTATTTTGTACAAAAGGCGGCAATATAACGTACGAAGGTCAGCACAAAAAAAAAACAAGGTTCAATTACAACTCAATTTATTTTGCAATGATTTCTACAAACACGGAATTTACAAACAATTTCAACTACTTAGTGAGAACAAAATTTAATAGTTTACTTACAAATAATTGTAGAATCTTCCATTAAACTTTGTGCGTAATTTTAACCTTCTTCTTGAAATATTTCCATTATTTAGCTTTATCGTTCTGTCAACTGGGGAAACACGATCGTCCGGGCGGCGCTATTGTCCTGTAATTGTGTCTTTGAAACTTGGCTTTTGAAATTATAAATACATAAACAATCACACAAATATTAATTTCTTCCTTCTAACCAAATCTTTTGTGCATCTAAAATAATCAAGAGGAGAACAAACAGTCTGGAATGGTATTTTAACCACAAATGTAGCTTGGCAGTTCCGAAGTAAACAATCTTGAGTGCAGGCGGTACGTCACACCAAACTTGTTCAAAACAGCACAAACAGCAAAATGTTCGATGACATTATCCTGAAAAACCCATCAAGTTTCAACCAAGCTGAATATGAAGCAACTGTTTTGTTGATTTGTACACCAAAAGTTGACAGTTTTCGCTGTCATGTCATTCGGTCAATTCTCTAAGTACGTCTTTGATCGGAACGGCCGACTGATTTTCACGAATATCCTACATGTGATTTTCAATGAAAAAACTTAGCAATCTCTTTGTTTTTTTGCAGCTGTTACGCCTTCCTCACGAAAAGAAGTTGTAGCTAACGATATAAGTCTTGTTACTTTCTTTTTTATAACTGTATTTCTGCTTTACCGAGCAGTTCATAATGGCGGCTCATTTTAACACTGGGCTGCTTCATATATCTCTAATACATCTGATTGGTCAATACACGTGGTCGATTGCGCAACTTTGGTCATTTCGCGAGACGACAGGAAAAAAAAAAAACAAACCGAACTTTAGACTGGGTACCTGTGGTACAGGTAGCCCAGTAAAAAATGATTTTAATCAATAATTACTTTCTAGCAATCAAGAACCTTTTTATTTATTATATTTTATTATGTCCTAATATTTAGGTGCTATGGACTGATGGTAGAAAAACCTGTGTCTCTTTGCCTTATTTCTTATCATATATGTTAGCTATTCCATTGTTCCAATGGATCATATGTAGAAAATTACTTTTTTATCATATTTTTTTAAAGTTAATTTCTATTCCTTTATATTTCCAAAGCCCTAAAGGATACACAGAATATCCAGATATATATTTAAAACAATATTATCTCAGGGAATCACAGGTGTTTGTCCATTGAGCTATCATGACGTGCGTAACGTGTAAGAAATTATGTGTAAAAACGGGACAGCAGAAGATGTCCGATCTACCAGAAGACAGACTCCAGCACCACCATTTACTTACTGCGCAGTGGATTATTTTGGCCTGTTTACTATCAAAGAGGATTGGACAGTAGAGCATGTC
Source organism: Diadumene lineata (assembly GCA_918843875.1). Lineage (NCBI taxonomy): Eukaryota > Metazoa > Cnidaria > Anthozoa > Actiniaria > Diadumenidae > Diadumene > Diadumene lineata. The sequence goes on along the minus strand of OU974074.1, from coordinate 7,930,811 downwards.
ATATTGAGATGGCAAACTCCTTAGATACAGACTCATGCATAAACGCAATCAGACAATTGGTGGCAAGAAGAGGACCCATTAGAGAATTAAGATCAGAACAAGGCACCAGCTTTGTCGGAGCTGAATGAAAGCTCAAGATGGCTTTACAAGATGTGGACCAAGACAAAGTTGCCAGAGTAGCTAGAAGAGACTTCTGTGCCGATTTTATCATCAAGTGGACAAAGAATCCGCCTTCTGTATCCCACATGGGAGGAGTCTGGGACCACCAGATCCGTACTGTACGCTCCATATTGCGAGCACTGTTAAGAGAGCATGGTCATGTACTCGATGATGAGTCTTTCAGAACCCTAATGACTGAAGTGGAGTGCATTGTGAACAGCTACAGAGTCAAGCGAAGGCAAAGATCTATCGCCCCTCTCGCCCAACAACATTCTTACCATGAAAGCCAAAGTCATCTTTCTACCTCAAGGCAATTTCCAAAATAAAGAAGTATATTTGCGCAAAAGGTGGCGGCGAGTCCCATATCTTATGAATGTTTTCTGGACAAGATGGAAACGAGAATTTCCACAAACCTTGCAGCCAAGATCAAAGTGGTGCAGAACAAAGAGAAATTTCACATGTGGAGACGTAGTTCTCATGGTCAACGATCGAGCACCGAGAAACTACTGGAAACTTGCAAGAGTAGTCCAAGTGACCACAAGGGATTAGTGAGAACCGTCAGAGTCAGGACCTCGACATCCATCTACGAATGACCAATTGACAAGATTGTGTTGCTGTTAAAGGGAGAGCAGGATTTGACCCCCGTCGAGGAGCCATAATACGGAACATTATTTGGACATTGACTTTATTTATGAATAAGAACTATTCATATATTTGACATTTCACATTATTACTTATGACATATTTTCTTGTAAGATCTCCAGACCTCTTAGGGGAGCTATGTTAGCGCTGTTTAGCGCAATTTGTTTGTCCTTTTGTTTACCGTAGTTGATTAAGTGTATTTTTGAAAGCCTTTGTTTCAATGTACTAATTTATATTCTGACCCTTTTGTTGTTTTTTTGGTTATGTTATAAATCGCTTGTAAACTCCATAAATTATTGTCTCACTGTCAACCGTTCGACCTAAACACAGCGTCTTTGTAAGTATTCCAGTTTCTTTCGTATCGTTTTCAAATTTCCTTCGTTTTTCTATATGCTTTTAGTATTTTGTTGTAATTGTACCTTTGTTAGCAACTGTTTCCGAGACGTACACCGATACTGTTTATTGTATATTAAAGATTGTTGCATCAATGAGTTGAATCGCTGTTTCTCATCGTTCATCGTAATAACAGGAAACCCAAAGTAATTATAACTATAAGCATTTGATTCAATTGGAATGAAATATATTCCATTGGAATCTAGTTGTGTGTAGTGAACAACCACCACTGAACAGAGTGTTGTAGTTTGAATTGCAGATGCATTTTATGCATTTTTATTCCTTTTTTTATACACTGTTGATCGTTTTAATCCTAAAAGGGACTAGTGGACAAATAATGGTTTAGAAACACCATGAAAAAATCCCTGAACAATCCAGGCTTTCTTAATCAGCTCCCACACTTGTCACTGAATAAACTCTTCCAGAAAATTTAACTTGCAAAATCTCTAGCTTTCAAATGAGTTTTTTTTAAAGAAAATGTTAACAGCTTTAAATGACTTCACGTTTGCATGTTAAATATTTTCAAAACAAAGGCACAAAGACAATGAAAATGTTTTTGAAAAGTGAAAAATTCACAGCTTCATCGCATCGTATTTGTCACATCGTATTAGTTTCTCTTACTTCATCATAGCTTAGCTTTACAATTTTCTTGCTTGTTGTCCATGGTAGAAACAAGTTTTGTGGAAACCTTTCTGTGTTGGCATGATGATACAAATTCGTTCCACTACTTTAATGATGACAAGTATGGCTGGCGAATGATGAGGAATTTTTCTTTTGAGGAGAGATTGCATTTCTTACTGGAACTGCTGTAGGGGAGAGTTAGCTAACTAAACGTCACATGAAATGGAATAGTTGATCTTGTCGTTCTTCAGTGACCAGATGTGTTTGCTAAGTTCAGTCAAAATTTTGCGCTCAACTTGAAGGAATGAGGTGGTGTGGTTTCTGTATCTGGTTTTGAAGTCATTTTCGCAAAGTTCAATGTATGTTTTAGTTGTGTTGCTGTTCCTTTGTGTGGTGGTGACTTGATAAATGACTGATGATTAAAAGAAGCTGCCGTTGAGTGTGCATTAGGTTCTTTAGTCGGCAGTGTACATATTGTAGTTTGGTGTTGGGCTTTGTGTGAGCTTGAAAGGTGCTGTTGTTCAGGTTGAAAGTGGCGTCCAGGAAGTTAATGATTCTTTTGTTTGTAACAATGATGATGCATAGTACATTGTGTTCGAAGATACAGCAAATTTCTTTCTTCCTGTGGTGTTAGTAATGGTTACTCCATCATCTTTGTAAAGTCCTATGTGAATGTTGAGGTCTTGTCACTGTCAAAGAAGGAAACGTCCACCTAGTTCACACATTTTGATGTTGTTGCATCTGCCCCTACAACAGCACCAAAACATGTGAGCTAATGGGAAGTATCCTTCTTTCACAGTTACAAGACATCAACATTAACGCAGGACTTTACAGAGATGGTGGATTAACCATCACCAACACAACAGGAAGAAGGAAATTGGCTGAATCTTCGAACACAATGGACTATGCATCAGCATTGTAGCAAACAAAAGAATCATCGACTACCTGGATGTCACTATCAACCTGAACAGAATCACCTTTAAAACCCACATTAAGCCCAACACCAAACTACAATTTGTACACCGTGAAAGCAATCACCCACAAATCACAACAATGAACGTACCTGCTTGCATTAACTAACGACTTGCATTTCCATCATCAGACAAAATCTCATTCAACAAAACCTCACCACCACCACCACCACCATATGAAACAGCCTGTGACGAAAGCAGATGCTACTACACTCTACAAACACCAAACGCAAAATCAGACAACAAAACAACACTCTGGCCCTCTACTCAGTAAGAATGTCAGTAGGAGATTCCTTACACTTGTGGACAGACACTTTTCCAAGAACCCCATCCTTTGTCAAATTTTCAACCACAACACCACTAACATCAGTTACATGAGCAACACTAAAGAACAGATCATTCACGACAAACACATTGCACATCCAACAAAGAAAGACACCAATGACACAAAAGACAAAAAAAATACAACTGCTGACTAAACAAATGCCACTTCATTGGCAACTGCTTTTAGTCATCAATCATTTATGAAGTCACCATCACACAAAGCGACAGCAACACAACTAAAACATACATTGGAATCGCAGAAAACAACTTCAAAACCAGATACAGAAAATAAACCGCCTCATTCCTTCAAGTCAAGTACAAAAACTTGGCTGAACTTAGCAAACATACCTAGTCACTCAAGAACGACAAATCAACTATTCCATTTCATCGTGCGTTTCATCAGCTAACTCGCCGTGCAACAGTTCCAGTAAGAAATGCAATCCTTGCTTTAAAGAGCAATGAAAAATTCCTGATCATTTGCTAACCTGACTTGTCATCACTAAATTATTAGCGGAACAAACTCATATCATCATGCTGACAAAGAAACAAACTGTTACTTCACAACAACTGAACTTTCCTTTTAATTTTACCACTTAATTGATTTTGCAAATTATGATTTTTTTCTTTTTTATAAACGTCAGAGTATTCTTTTACTAAACCCTTGAGGAGTAAAGTGGTTGCCGAAACAGACTTGTAGGGCAAATAAATTCGTATCTTTTTTCTTCTTGTAACACATCTATTAAGATCTACTTCAATGTATCCAGCACTGCCTCTTAATCAATCATATTTTTAGACAAAGGCCGAGGCCAGCTACATCACAGAAGACAAAAAGCAGTGGCATCCAACACTTTATCATCCAACTGATGAAAAAAACACTTCTAATAATAAACTCTCAGGAGACTTAACTTTAAAAATTACCATACAAACCAATCATCTGACTGTGATTCTGACAAAGACACTGACGACACGCAAGTGTACTCACAATAGACATTACAGAAATTAAACAAAGCTAAGAACAAGAAAGGCATGTTTATATAATCAAAAGAGCCTATCATCAGTGCATAATTATACAGATTTATTGAAATATCTTTAAATTATAAAAAACTATCAAAGTAATTCCAGTAGAAGTGAGCGTAAAGCATTGAAAAGACTGATAAGGTTGATGCAAGTGTTATTTTATTTCTAAAAGATTATTTAAAAGGTTAAAGACAACTCAATATCCTCTTATTTTACCAGAAGCAGATCCAACTTGTGTCAACAAACATCAAGCTGAGTGCATAGACATACTTGAAAGATCGGTGGAGATCAACCATGAAACTGCTAAACTAATCAGATTATCAAAATCCCACGCACAAGCCCTCCATCTAATACGCAAGAAACACAAGATCAATCCAGGCAGACCTGTTGTATAATCTGTAGAATGCGAAAGTTTGATGCAACCACTGACAATCTATATATCACGTCCTATAACGCTGAATGCACAAACACCAAGGAAACTCGACCAAAACACATAAAAATACAACAATGGATATGCAACCAGTGATGTTTTGCTGAATTGCCCTTTTACACAATAGTGGTCATTAACTAACTTGACCAGCTAGCTACAGTAGATGAGATACTGCACATCTCAAAGGGATTCTTTCCTAGCAAACAAGGACAGCTTTGACGTCTACATCTTAACACAAACTATGTTGTTTTCCTTAAACAAATTTGTCTTATCTGACTGCGAATACACTTTTGAAGTGTGCTTAAAAGACAGCCTTCACCTATTGAAATGTTTCAATAATAATTGCTGCGAGCAAAGCGAGCAGCAACACTAATCGTGACGGTGTTGGCCGAGAGAGTCTGGGCTTTTTATATTCCGGTGCTTTGGATATCCAGATATTTGTGAACCCGCAGTGCATTCAGATAGCGGAAAATTGTTGTCATACATGCGTTTGGCTGACCACGTTTTGTGATATATTCGTAAGCCCTTTTTGACGTTGCTGTCAAGTATTAGATCTTCACGTTCGTTTAAAATTTTCACTTGTTTCTTTAAAAGAGGTAAGAATATTGCATGTAAATCAATGTCGCACTTAGATTTGATTGCTAAGGTATTCATCAAGGTGATAGTCGCTTTAGCGACGTATCTAGGGGAAGGCAATGTGCTTTTATGAGTCTTTCCGCTCTACTATGTGCAAATTCGTATCCTGTTTCACAATGGACAACTAACACAGTCGACCAAATTTTAGTACAAGGCGACTCTATGTATATACAGGCCTTTGAAGAGCAAACTATACAGGACACAGAAACACTCTCACTGACTTCTTTGCCTGATTGTGCCTGTTGGCCTTTGACAAGAAATGAAGCGAACTCGTCAGCCATTGAGCCAAACATATCACCGTCGCCCATTGTGGCAATCAAACCAAATCAATCACCTATTATGGTGACAAATACTAATCTGCCTATTACGGTAGAGCCTATTGCGGCACAAACAACAACAGATAGCTTATTCTGGGCTATTAATTACAAAGATTTTTACCAGGGAAGAATTGCACATGGCGACCATGAAAACGAGGCTCCATACTTTTCTTTGTGTTCCGCTTTGATGAATACTTTCATTAGTGATAATTATGCATTTATAATATTAGATGGTTATGTTATGGCTTTATTTAAACATTCAGATAATTGTTTTTATGTATTTGATTCTCATGCCCGTAATTGTTATGGTATGCCTGATCAAAATGGAACTGCTGTTGTTTTGAAATGTGCTGATATAGACACATTAGAGCAATATTTAACCTGTCTTTCATGTGAACTACATACTGAATTATTTGAAGTTATGCCAGTTATGTTTGATGCTTTTAATCCATCTTCTATCCCATTGCAAAATTTCCAAAATGTCTGCAGTAGAAATAGGCTCTTGTCTGAAAAGACTTTTGATGATAGAGAAGAAAGGCTTAGAAAAGCCAGGGAATATCAAAGGCAAAAATATTTACAGGAAACTCCGATGCAGAGGCAAAATAAATTACAAAAAATGAAGTTATATCGCATGAAGAAAAGGGTACATGAGACTGCAACTGATAAACAAAATAGATTACACAAAGAAAATTTATATAGAAAGAGAAAACGTTCTGAAGAAAATGAAAAAAATAGAATTTTTAATGAGAGAAACGCTAGATAACAAAAATGCAAAAAAGTAGAATTTACAATAAGAAAAAAAGCTAGATAACAATACCCCAATTTCTTCTGATTCCAATGCTCAACATCAGTTTTTAAACAAATTTAGTAATACTAGAAATGGTCAGATACACCAACAAAACTGGGCAAAAACTAATATGTCTAAATTTCATCAATCAAATGTCTACTATGTATGTCATTGCACAATTTGCCACGAAGCATGGCCGTTAAAATCTAAACCAAGGTCTTCAGAAACTTATGTCTGCTCAAGGTGTGTCAGGGATAAAAAATCTACCAAAAAGTTTTCTGTTGAAAATTCAATGATACCATCTCCAGTTCCAACTGAATTACAGGGTTTGACTCAAGTAGAAGAAATGCTTATAGCCCGTGCCCTTCCTATTATGAGAGTTTATATTAAACCAGGTGGTCAAAGAGGTTATTCAGGTCATTGTATCAACTTGCCCCAAAATATTAAGACTCTAGCAACTTCATTGCCTAGATATCCAAGAGATTTATCTGTTATAATTGTCAAAGTGAAAGGAAGAAATAATCCTTTTAAAGATGTCACTGTTAGGAGACAAAAGCTGCATGATGCATTATTATGGCTTAAAAATAACAATCCTCACTATTCTGTTGTGGAAATTGATCAACAAGCATTAAATATTTTACCTTGTGATGGTGTTCCTTCAGGTTTCTTGTCTCTTGAGACAGATGACGACATTACATCAAATGACTCTGAACATGATTTAGGTCCACCTACTGACAATCCTAGTGAGGACAGAGTATACAATGAATCAACTGATATGAGTAGTTTCTTACCTGTCGGTGAACAACAGGAGCAAGAACTACATGCTATAAGAAATCAGCTTTCAGGAGATGAGCCATTGTCATGGCCCACAGTTGAAGACCAGCCATTTAATGAGTATCAAACACCATATTTAGCTACTATGGCATTCCCTACATTATTCCCTGATGGTAAAGGAGATCCTACAAATCAAGCATTAGCAAGAGATGTCCCTTTAGCGGAGAGAGTCAAACATTTGATTAAGTTTGCTGAAACAGTGAATGGAAAATGGGTTTATCGATTTGCTAGTCATCCTAGGTTTTCTTACTGGGCTTTCAATATGATTCAAAGAAAAAGAACTTTGCAACAAAGTGGTATTTTTCTAAAACAAAATCCTGGTGAAGCACATCTCACAATTGATGAGCTGCGTGAAATGGCAGCAAGTAATAACTCAGCTGCCTTTATGTCCAAAGTTTCTAGATATGTTGCTAATCTTCCTGGTAAAAATGCATACTGGCATGAAGTAAAAGAGGATCTTAAAGCTATAGTGACAAGTGCTGGTACTCCATCTTTCTTTTTTACTTTTTCATCGGCTGATATGCATTGGCCTGAATTGCATTCACTGTTTTACAATAATTCTGACACCAATGTAACTACTTCAAGTGAAGAGAGGCGTCAAAATGTAATAAACAACCCTCACATTGTTGACTGGTTTTATACTCAACGACTAGAGAACTTTATTAAGTACTGGCTTTATGATACATTAGATGCCAAGTGGCACTGGTATAGGTTTGAATACCAAGGTAGAGGTAGTATTCATTGTCATGGTACTGCTAAACTTAAGAATGACCCAGGATTGTGTGACTTGACCAAAACCGCTTTAAAGGGTTTCTTAGCACAAAAATTAAGAGATGAAAACACTGTTGTTGATAATCCATCCCAACTAGACTATGATATTGAAGCTGGCACAAAAGCTTCTGAAACTGCATGTCAGTATGTTGATTGGTTATTGTCAACCATGAACCCAAACCCACCAGATGAAGATATGTGGATAAGACCACATGTACATCCATGTCAAAGAAAACATAAAGACATCCCCGAATGGGATAGAGATTCTGATTATGTTGATCTTCTCAATACAGTTCAACGACATACACATTGTAGTACAAACTATTGCTTAAGAAAGAAAAACAATGAATAAAAATTGAAATGTAGATTTCATTTTCCATTTGATCACTGTCCACAGACCAAACTTGAATTTGAAAAACTTCACAGTAAGAACAACGATGATGAGCAATATAGAGCAAAAATAGTTACAAAGAGAAATGACTCCAGGCTAAACAATCACCAACAACTTCAAATACAAGGTTGGAGAGCCAACTGTGATGTTCTGGTAGTTATTGACCATTATGCATGTGTTGAATATCTCACAAAGTATGCTGCCAAAGGTGAACCAAGATCACCTTTACTGAAACAAGCATTTAACTCTGTTGTACAGAGCACTAACAACACCAGTTATCCACACAAAGCCATCAAGAAAGTTGTAATGAAAGCTATTGGTGAAAGAGATTATGCTGCTCAAGAAACTATGCATCACCTACTCTCACTTAAACTACATAGTTCATCATTTAATGTTATTTCAGTCAGTTTAAATGGCTCACGTAAAGTGCAAACACATCAATTCGAAGATTGTAGTGATTCCTGCACTAGCAATTCATTGCTTGATGTATATGCACATCGAGAACAGTATGATAATTCACCAAATGTTATAGGTATGAATTTTATCAAATTTGCTACAACATTTAAAGTTGTTAATGGTAAATTGACAAATCTTCCAGAAAATGTGATACGTATATTCCCAACCTACTCTTGTAATCCAAGGGGACCAAACTTTCCATCATATTGTAAATATCAGCTTTTGAGATATAAACCTTGGAAATCAACTCAGAACAATGCATGGGGTGATCAAGAACCTTCTGATGAAGTCTTTGTCTTGGCATGAATTTTTGCAAACACCATATGCACAAGCTAATGTACCAGACTGGTTTGATAAACTCCAAGATGTTATCCAAAGTCAGGATGAGCCAGATGATGAGCTTACTCAGTCAGACGACAACACTCGTGAAGAATGGATGATCATATCAGATCTTCATACTCCTTTCGTAAATGCTGGTGAGCAATCAGCACAATCACATGATTGGCATCAGGACAGACATAGATATACTGACCAACAAATTGGTGATATGCCAAATTGGATTAAAATGAAGAAAGAACAAGCCTCTTCTATAACACCTGACATCCATGAAGTTGTTGATATTAATACTTTCAGTGATATGCAAAAAAATGCATATGGTATTGTTAATGATCATCTTCAGCATAATGCTAATGATAAAGACCCATTGTGTCTTATATATAAAGGACAGGCTGGTACTGGCAAAAGCTACTTGATAAATGCTTTATGCAATCTTTTACAAAGTAAATGTGCAGTCACTGCCACAACAGGTAAAGCTTCTTATAACATTAGAGGTGTTACAATACATTCATTGCTAAAATTACCTGTTGGCTCTAGAGGTAATAAAGATCTTACTGGTCAAAGCCTTTCTAGACTACAAGAAAGTCTAAGTGGAATAGAGTATATTCTAATAGATGAGTATTCAATGCTTGGTCAGACCACTTTTGGGTGGATAGACAAGCAGTGTAAGCAAGCAACAGGGTGCCATAATAAAGTACTTGGTGGAATTTCTTTGATTTTAATTGGTGACCCTGGTCAATTACCACCTGTAGCAGATAAACCATTATATCATGCAAAACCATCCAATGCAATTGGAGAGCAAGGTTATCAAACATACAGGATGTTTGATAAAGTTATTAAACTTACTGTCAATCAGAGGGTTCAAGGTTCTACCCCTAAGCAAGACCAATTCATAAGTTTATTATTAAGACTCCGAAAGGGCGATTCAAAACATGAAGATTGGCAGTTATTGTTAACTCGTCAACCATCAAATGTACAAGTGGCTGAATTTAATAATGCTATTAGACTATTTTACAGCAATCAAGTTGCAACATATAATCACGAGCAACTAAACACACTTGAGCATACCATTGCTAACATAAATGCCCGCCACTCATCAGCTGCAGCTAAAAGGTTGACTTCTGATGATATGTCAGGTTTAGAACCAATAATATTTTTAGCCAAAGGAGCTAAAGTTATGTTGAAAATGAATTTGGCCAGTGTTGGTCTCTGTAATGGAGCCACTGGGACTGTCAGGAACCACTCAATGCAGATGAAAACGACCTAAAGCGTTTTGATATACAGTCAGAGCTGTTTCAAGCCCTTGTTCAGGTGTACAATGAGGCACAGACATGGCAAAGTAAACGTCAGATCCTTTCTATTTTCGCCAATGATTTTAGTAGATCTGAGCTGCAAAGGCTTATACCAGGTCTAACAAAGTGGCAAATTGATCAAGCAAGAGACCATGCAACGAAGTCAGGAAAATGCCAACCCATGTCAGAGCAGCAAATTTTCAGAACGAGATTGGATCCTATTAAAGTTGATCACTTTCTGGATTTTATATCAAGACCAGAATTTCTTCAAGACGTAGCATTTGGTACCAAAACGATGAAGATGGACTCTGGTAAACGTATCACCATTCCAGCTGTTGTCAGGACAATGATTCCTACGCGAATCATCGAGCAGTACGTTTCATATTGTAAGCAACAGAACTTCGAGCCAGCAGGTGAAAGATCATTATTTAGAATACTAGATGCTTGCAGTGCCTCCATGCAAACCTCACTTCAAGGCCTAGATAATATCACAGCTGAAGGTACCGACGCTATTGATACATTGTTCAATATTGTTGACACTCTGGCAGAATACGGAGCAGACCCTGAATGGGCCAAAAGCATCAAAAGTTACGTAAAGGAAGGTAAACAATACTTAAAAATGGATTACAAGAGTCATGTGGGGCGCAACGAGAACTGTGCAGACCACTGTTGTACCTATGCACTCAGATTCAAGCAAGAAAGAATTTCACAGTAAATGTTTGCATCAGCACGATATTGAATGTGATCGTTGCCAGTCCCTTGAGCTCGTATTCCAAGAAATTGAAAGTACGATTTCATCTCTTTCTAGTATGGAGGAACAACAGAAAAGCAGCGTCGAGTTTGACTTCAAGCAGTGTCGTGTTGCTATCCACGCATGGAATTCCCACTTGCTACGAACAATACTAGAAGAGGAAGCCAAACAAGACGCGATGAGCCAACTGAATACGGAAACTTGCCTGGTCATTGTTGTCTGGGCGATGAAGTTTCTTCCACTCAAGTACAGAGAAACCATGAAAGATTTGTTCGGTAAACGTGGGCTTAGCTGGCACATCAGTGCGGTTATCACCATGGTGGAAGACAAATACGAACTTGAATGTTTTGTGCACATATTTAATAACTGTACTCAAAACAATTATGCAGTAGCTGCTATCTTGGATCATCTCTTTCAAACCATCAAGTCAGAGTTCCCCACTATCAGCAAAGCGTATTTAAGATCAGACAACGCTGGATGCTACCATAATGCACCACTAATTGTCTACTTAGCAAGTATAGGTAACCGTACTGGGGTGACAGCTATTCGCTACGACTATTCTGACCCACAAGCTGGGAAGAACATATGTGATAGAAATACCGCACCAATGAAAGCTCACATCCGACGCTATGTCAACGAAAAGCATGATGTTGTGACTGCTGAAGATATGAAAGACGCCATTGAGTCTCACGGAGGTCTTACTGGTTGCCGTGTTGCTGTAGTCGAGGTTGATGGCTCTAAAGATCTAGACGAAACACACATCAAAATCCCTGGCACAAGCTTATTGTATAATTTCAAATATGAAGAGACAGGGCTGAGGATGTGGAAAGCTTACGAGATTGGAGATGGATCGCTTCTATCATTAGCCCAGTTTCAAGATAGGCAGCAAAAAATCAATGCATTGAAAGTAATCCAGCCATTCGCACTACGTCAAAAGCAACATGGTCTAATAAGAGGTAGTGGTGCTGGAAATGAGGCAGATAAGATCTTCGGCTGTAATGAAAGTAGCTGTATCCTCACCTTCAAAACAGAAAGAGAAGCACAAGAGCACATGGACACAGGCAAACACGTAAAAGGGATGGAATCTATGAGTGTGTATGATTTGATCAGAAAGAAATGGGCCGACAAAGTGATCGGTGTTAGCAATCAGCCAGCAATCAGAGCTGCTGAGCAACCTCCAGGACAACAAACTCGGCAAGTACCCCGACAGATAGGATGGGCCCTCAAAATAACCAAAGAGCGCAAGAGGTTTGAGGAGAAAGTTAAACAGTTTCTCATCGAGAAGTATGTGAAAGGAGAGAGAACTGGAAACAAGCCAGACCCATCGACAGTAGCAAAAGAGATGACAACGATAAACTTCACTTTGAGCCAGCAGAGTGGAAGAATGGGCGAGGAGCTGCTTTGAGTTATGGCGCCACGACTTACAAGATGAAGTGGCTACTATGTACCAAATACAACACCCTATTCAAGCTGAAGAAATTAACATTTGCCATTATGTACAGGAGGGTAAACTAACCAGTCTGAAAGTATCTCACTTAAAATCACTATGTGAAGCTCTTGGCCTACAAATATAGGGTTCTCAAGCTAGAAAAAAAAACGTTCATTCAAGCTCTTGAGGAACTTGTAAAGACATGTAGTTGTAAACAATAGAAAAGGTGCTTTATGGTCATGATATATTTGGTAAATATTCTAAATACTTGAAATGAAAACACTAGTGAATCACATGTACGTTCTATACGTGAGCAGGAACCGTAATAAAATGACACTTGTATATGTGTTAAATATGGTGGCCGAGAAGGGTCATGCAAAAGTGAAAATGTCGCAAGTCAAAAAGCGAAAAATCAAAACTAACTGGTGACAAAATGAGTAGTTCTTAAATACAAAATATAACTGAATTGAAAATTAAATATAACTGGTTACAAACTGAGTTGTATTTTATTTGTTATTTGACTTTCCCTTTGGTCACTTTTGCTTTGCTCACTTTGACTTGAATCACTTTCGCTTTGCTCACTTTGACTTGAATCACTTTTGCTTTGCTCACTTTGACTTGAATCACTTTTGCTTTGCTCACTTTGACTTGGTTCACTTTCGCTTCGCTCACTTTGACTTGGTTCACTTTCGCTTTGCTCACTTTGACTTGGTTCACTTTCGCTTTGCTCACTTTGACTTGGTTCACTTTCGCTTTGCTCCGTTTTAGTCCGGTTTGATAGAAAATAACTGTAATAATAAAAACTATGTTGTAAATTGTACACTGTTGGTCTATTTATAACTATTAAATGATGTAAAATGTTTACTATAATTAATGTACGAGTGGAGTGGTGCTATTTTTATCGCACATGTATCATATGACACTGATCACGTGGACTATATTGAATTGTATTAGTGTCCCTCGCCTCGAGTGCTGTACACGTTTACAAAGCTAGTTTATAATTGTTATTCAGTATTTCTTCGTATTAGCCAACTATGTCGTCCCGACGTCGGTCCAACCGTTCACGTAAGTGCCCGGGGTGCAATACTGCCGAGAACGACCACGGCTTTGGGCCTATGTCACGAATTTGCGACGGACCTCCAAGCGATGACGACCATACTGCTGCCCCACGTCCATCGCCAAATCCAGCTGCATCGAACTCTGAGGTGCTCCAAGCCATACGCACACTCGCATCACAAATCCAGGCTCTACAAGTGGACCGGAGACTGGATTGTTTTTACGATTTGTTGACATAATGGCGTCTGTTATGTCTAATCTCGGTGTGTCACCCGTCTGGCATTACCTGGACGACTTTTGGACATGCGGATTAGCCAATCATTGTCTTGCCAATCTTCGCCTCATGTTACAAGTATGCAATGACCTCGGCTTCCAGGTCAACCCTAGCAAAACGATCCAGCCTTGTACAAATTTAGAACTTTTGGGAATTGAACTCGATAGTGTTGAACAAGTTGCTCGCATTTCGGACGCACGCCGTCAGGAGATTTTGGAGTTACTCCTAACGTGGCGTTCACGCTCAACATGCACCAAACGCGAACTTCAATCACTTATTGGCAAACTGAATTTTGTTTGTTATATTTGCCGACCCAGCAGGACATTTCTCCGTCGCCTGATAGACTTAACTTCCTCCGTTAAATTCAATACACATCATATCCGTCTCACAGCTCGATTCTTCAAGGACATTGACTGGTGGATCGCGGTTCTTCACGATTGGTCTGGTCAGAGTTTCTTTTACGATGAACAATGGCTAACTAATTATTGTCTTCATCTATACACAGACGCCTGTAAGACGTCATTTGGCGGTCTCTTTGGAACGTCCTGGTTTTGCGAATCATTTCAAACCGTCGGCATCCCCCTACGTCGTTCAATCACCTTTAAAGAATTATTTGCCATAACAATGTCTGTTACCATCTGGTCTACTTACTTGTCAACGAAACGCATAATTTTCCACTGTGACAATCTTGCCGTTGTAAATATAATCTCCTCCGGGTCAAGCAAATGTCGCCATATCATGTCTTTGATGCGCTATTTGTACTATATTTGTTGTCAATATAACATTGTCATTAAGGCAGTGCATATACCTGGTATTGAGAACTCACCTGCTGATGCCTTATCTCGTCTACAGGTAGACCGCTTCCGAGAATTGGTTCCTCACGCCACTCTCTCTACAACGCCGGTGTATCCTCTGAACTTGACGTTCTTCAAATAAAGGCGAATCACTACTTCGCTAAGGGAATCGCTGATAATACTCAACGAACTTATTCCACAGCCCAACGCCAATATCTGGACTTTTGTTCTAGGCATAAACTTACCGCCATTCCGGGTGATGAACACACTATTAGATTATTTACTACTGATCTAGCTCAACGCATCAAGCCCCAAAGTATCAAAGTATATTTAGCCGGTATTCGGGCTCTACACTTGAGCAACGGGTTTCACAGCCCGCTTACGAACACCATCAAACTAAACCAGACCCTACGTGGGATTGAGCGTGAACATTTTTCAAAACCAAAACAGAAACTACCTATCACCTTTGACTTACTTTGTAGAATGCACAGTCTTATTAATTTTACTAATAATGATGATATCGTCTACTGGTCCGCCATAACCACTGCTCACTTTCTCCTACTTCGCGCTGGCGAGTTCGTAGTCACCGACTCGTCCCAAGTTGTACCTACAACTAGTGATGTTAACATCAAAAAAACTCTCGATGGTCAGGAATATATGACCCTTTACATCAATAAGTCAAAAACTGATCAGAAACAGGAAGGTATAGTCTTGTATTGCGGTCACGCTAGCCACAAAGTTTGCGCTGTTTGTTCAATGAAGAAGAATCTACAATTGCAAAATCAACAGCACGGTACTCAGTCATCTTCACATCTCTTCCGGCTTGCAACTGGTTTACCTGTATCGCGTGAAAATTTACGACTTTTTCTTACATCTCTTCTGGGCCTTCTAGGCATACCTGGGGATCACTACAGTACTCACAGTTTTCGAATTGGTGGAGCTACTTCAGCAGCCATAGCTGGCCTTAAAGACTTTGAAATTCAACTACTTGGTCGCTGGTCCTCCGATTGTTACAAGCGTTATATCCGCTCACCACTAAACACATTTATAGACATTTCTAAGAGAATCTCTACAACACAAGACAACACTTATCAGTACGCTTCGCCTTATCAACCATCAGACAAGTGAATAGAATTATTTCCACATATTTGGGCTATATATGGGGCAGTTGCATTGTAACCAAATATATGTTCAATATAATAAACTGTTCGGTTTTGCCCAAACTCTTGCGTTACTGTTCCTTCAATTACTATATACATATACATTTACATATCCATAGTTTTCTTATTAGCGTAATGACATTAAATGATGTAAAATGTTTACTATAATTAATGTAGGAGTGGAGTGGTGCTATTTTTATCGCACATGTATCATATGACACTGATCACGTGGACTATATTGAATTGTATTAGTGTCCCTTGCCTCGAGTGCTGTACACGTTTACAAAGCTAGTTTATAATTCCCACCCTCCCTCCTCCACGCCAGTTGTATTGTAACCAAATATATGTTCAATATAATAAACTGCTCGGTTTTGCCCAAACTCTTGCGTTACTGTTCCTTCAATTACTATATACATATACATTTACATATCCATAGTTTTCTTATTAGAGTAATGACATTAAAGACTATTGAAAGAAAGTTCGTGTCAAAATCATTAACTATTATGCACTAGTCAGTATAATACGCGTGCTAAAACAAACACAAATGTAACTTACACGGGCAACAAATGGTACATTATGAATAAATGAATACACATGTGTACGGAAAGCTTTTTAAGTTGAAAATGCTCACAATATCACTGCATAAAAACTCTCACTGTACATAAATATTTCACAGTGTCGATGAACGTCATGCATATCGATAAATTTAATTTAACATACACATGATCTTACCAAGTAATTTTATTTGATCGGACTTGAATTTCACTCCTAGAGTGTTCAAGTCGTCACTTGTCAAGTTGACAAAACTTCTTATACTTGTTATCTATAAAAGCAAAAATATATACAAATAGCTTGATCATCACACGCGTTGACTTGGTTGGGGTCAATTTAAAAAATCAAGGGTCAAAGCATGTATGGCAAATAAAAAGCTTTAAATTACCTTATTTTCATGAAAATGGTTGCAAACGTCTTCTTGTAAAAGATCAAGCGATCTCCAAAATTCTTCGTTTAGCTCCATAATGAAAACATCCACATCAAGAGCGGGAACATTTTTGACGTTTTGGTGCACGTGGATTGCCTGTGGTATTCCCAGGAACGCCTAGTGGAATATTTCCTGTTGACCATTCTCGGCCACGCCGATACGCGAAAGTGAACCAAGTCAAAGTGAGCAAAGCGAAAGTGAACCAAGTCAAAGTGAGCAAAGCGAAGGTGAAACAAGTCAAAGTGAGCAAAGCGAAAGTGAACCAAGTCAAAGTGAGCAAAGCAAAAGTGATTCAAGTCAACGTGAGCAAAGCAAAAGTGATTCAATTCAAAGTGAGCAAAGCAAAAGTGACCAAAGTTAAAGTCAAATAACAAATAAAATACAACTCAGTTTGTAACCAGTGATATTTAATTTTCAATTCAGTTATATTTTGTATTTAAGAACTACTCATTTTGTCACCAGTTTGATTTTTCGCTTTTTGACTTGCGGCATTTTCAATTTCGCATGACCCTTCTCGGCCACCGTAGTTAAATATATAAAACATAAAACCAGTAAATACATCAGTTTGAGTTGTCAATCACGGAAGGCTATATTAAAAATTACATTTTTTGCAAAATTTGGGATTGTTAAAAGTGTGTGAAAACAGCAGTAAAGACCTAAAAATATGAATGAAAGAACAAAGAAAAAACGCAAAAAATAAAAAGTAAAAGTACTCATATATTTTTTATCTTTTAAACTTGATATACTGAGAGCATAATTTTCCTTCACCAACTATGTCTACACAATTTCTAAAAATAAATGTCACAATCGATGAAGCATGACTCAATGTTTACATTACAATTGATCAATATTTTCTTTTTAAAATATGTCACAAAAGGTAACAGAATTGCACAAGCTACTGTAGACCATCAATGAATACTTAACTAAAGTGTTTTCAGATTGTTGCAACAAAATCTGTCCTTGAGTGATAAACAGTTCAAGATTTTGTATGCAAATTAGGCGGAACATTTCTGAATCGGTTTGTGAAAATTGACCAACTTTTACAATTTTTTATTACAGTGCATTTCAAGATCCCAGTATTCTAACAGCATAGCCCTAAAAAACAATATGTATTTGGGAGACTGTAACATTGATTTTACTTTCAGACACTTGTGTTTCTAGTAGAAATTATTGAACTCTGAACTTTGTAACCATTGTTGTCGTGTGCGACAACACAATTTGTTGGGAGGTGTGTAGCCAGGTTGAGATTGTGTGACATTTCCTCAAACTTATTTGGAAAATGATGTGCGCGAAAACGCACGAAAAATTCGTGATTTACGAAAATAAATCAGTTCAGCTCAGGATGTCGTCCTGTGTAGTTATTGTTTGGTCTGTTTAAGTTTATTTCATTAATTTTATTTAGTCTTCTGCAACCTATTGTTTTAATGAACAGTGATCCATATCACCTGGTCACAAACGCTATGCAAACTGGGCTTGATCAACAATCAAACATCATAGAAGAGTACCTTATAATCAAAGAAAGTGGCGGCAGTGTGAAGTGACTGTTGCATGACCGAGTACCACCTTAGATAGATATTGTAACTCGAGTTTAGTAGAACAAATAAACAGACAAGAACAAAGTGTGTGTAGTCGTCAAAGTTGACTAGAATGTCGATAGGAAATGACAGTGGGGGTTGTTTCACAGTTCCAGTGAGAATGGAGAATGAGCACGACTCATTTCTAGATAAGAAATGTGCACCTTTACAGTCCAAAAGGTGAATCATGCTCACAGTTTTCAGAAGACATGGTTAACTTTAACCTCAACACTTTAACCTCCTCGAGCTGTCTCATACAAAGCTGGATGTAGTCCCTCTTGAAAACATTTAAGAGCGGATTTCTCTAAATATTTAGCACAGCGTGGCAAGTCAAGGTTCACCAATTTCTTTCAAATTTCGTTCATGGACAGTATTTAAGGAGATAAGAACTCTGCTAAAGTTTTTCTTACGAGGACATTTTTCTCGCTGAGATATGACGATTTTCGATTTTCGATCAAAACCTTCAGATTTTTGCCAATACAATGTTTTAATTTTATCCGAAAAACGAGCTCTAAAAAAGTACTAAAATCATTCCATATTTTATACATAACCATTGAATCCCAAAGCCAAGACGTTGTTCTGTCTATCTGAGCCAAAAGAACTTCGCAATATTAATTTTAGAGTATATTTTTGATTTTTCAAAAAGAAGGATTTTTTCCGATTTAATTCATTAAAAAATTATGCTCTACGAAAAAAAATGTTTACGGTATGTGCCATTTAATCGATTTTCCTGAAAATTTGTAAATTACATGCCAAAAAGATGTTAATTAATATGTATAAAGGTTTTTCTTGGTTAATGCAATCTAACGGAGTTATGAGCGCCTGAACTTGGCGGAAATTGGCAGATCACGTAACAATCTTGTTTTATTAAGTAATTGCCAATATGGCCAAAATATAGAGAATAAAACTACTTATTGTTTTTGGAGGTATTTATGCATTGTAAATTGCGTTGAAAAGTTCATTTCGCTCGTTCGATACGTTTCAGCCATTTAAATGTTTACTGCACTATTATTATGGATTGAGTGACATATCTATTTTTTTCAATGTCAAAAATTTATGCTACTAAAAACCTAATAACAACTACAAATTGACTGATTCAATATTTTTTTGCTTTGTTTATTGGATTATTTATTTGTTATTTCTTTCTAACAGTTGTCTTGGTTTGTTTTTCGTTTTGTTTTGTATCTTCCCTCCCTTATTTTTTTCTCCCATCTTATTTCATTTCACATGAAATTAAGCGATGCACTTGTCATTTTCGTTTTAATCCAAACTAAAACTAGTCTACCTAACAGGTAGCAAAATGCTGCCTCAGATCTCTGCATAAATGAATTGAAATAAGGACTATGTCAACAACACCAAAAACTAGTTTCAATTCCCAAATTTTATTTTCAACATATTTATTTTTATTCTTATTTTAGATAGATCACATGCACGCACTACAGTTATTTTAAATCTTGACGTTTGTAAATAATACTTCACTTGTTTTTGCCCTGAGGATGGACCAAAGGTCCGAAAGCTCGGCTATATAATTAAACATTTATGTGGAAGAAACGGTTTATTATTTGAATATTTACTCTTTTAAAAATCATAATGAAATGGAATGTAAGCGAATCACTATAAAAAAGTACAAGCAAGAAAACGGTGGCATTCAAGTAATAGTAAATAGTGCAATTGCTTGGTACATTTACTTGGCACCAATAGACAGTAAGAGTTTCATTGACTTATTGTTTGCACTTTTGGAATTGCTTTTAAAAATATTCATTCTCATAAAATTTTAATGAGAATCATCAGTAAATAATAAAAACTTATAATATGGTATTTGTTTTATTAAGCTTGCAAAGCATTGTATATAAATGAACAACATCACTTCATGCTCGCTCGCTGCGGCAGCAACCATTATAACCATATCTTGATTGACACTCTAAAAAAAAAAAAAAAACAATTCAATGAATATACCTAGTAAATATATAAAGAAATGAACAACTACAAGTATCTTATTTCAATCTTACTGTAATAATTGACGTCTACAACGAGTGACACGAATAGCGGCCGTATTTATACGGACGGGATGCATGACAAAATAATCGTAATCAATGCAAATCTTCGTCTACCTTAGCCATCTTAAACAAATTCTTGCTTTTACTTATAGTTTTGTACCGTCATTATGTGAAATATTACAAATATTAGAACAAACAGTCGCACTTCAAACGATCTCCAACGCAAGCTTAAGAAATTATATATTTTAGTTTATATGCGATAAAACTTTCCAAATATTATCACTTGTATTTACTCCAAGTAAATATACTTTGGGCGTCTTGCACAGTAATCGCAGAAAAAATATTAAATTGGACATATAAAGACTCAGAGTTTCCCTCACCTTGACCACAAACAAATCCAAGCACGAGGAAGACTTTGGTGTCGAATGACAACACATATACCACGAGGCGCGCAAGGGACGTAGGTAAACGAATTTGCGGTGCATTATGGGTTAAAATCGAGATGTTTACTCCCTTTACAGATTAGGGTTGCTGCCTTGCTCGCTCGCTTCAGGCTCGCTCGCTGGGGCAGCAACTACTACGTAGAACTTACAGTGTCCAGTTTAACTGAGAAGTGTCTGGGTACGAAAATCCTGCTGGTGTTTGGAGTTCATATCATTTGAACATTTGAATTTGTTTGTGTTTCATTTGAGCGATCGCAGAACGACTCGATTCGAAATTGACCACAGTCGGCTTTGCCTTCTTTTAGTGCGAGTCTACAAACGGCGAACGGTGTGTGTGTTTGTCGGTGATAGTCTTTTTTGAACTCATTTTCCAATAAATCTTGAAAATGCTAAATATTTAACGTCTTGGCCACGTTGGTAAGACTGGGCTTCTTGTGGTCTCCTTGGCAATGTTTGGTAAGACTGGACGCTAGCAAAAACAATGCATTAAGCACAGACCGAAAAGGTAAACCTTGACCGTGTAACCGCCTTACGGCTGGGCACGGTAATAATTTTTTACCGACTTACTGCCGCGCACAATGTCTGTAAAATACGTTTTTTATTTAAAAAACGTTGTTTGTTGGGGTTTTCTAGTCTAGTTCAAACAAAATGGAATTAAGTGAAGCTTAGAAATTACTCTTGCTCTCGAGTTTTTGAATGTATATATTACAATTGAATTTGTTGAAACAGTGCATCGCCACTTACCGGATCCAATTGCAACAAGCTGAATGAAATACTCCCCATCGAAAGATTGACAGGTAAAATTGTCACTAATCCCGATAACATCAGCGCAAAGTTTTCTGGACAGATATTTACTACACAACAACTGGATTTTCATCTTTATCAAATATCAGGATATACTCTGTGGTCAGACCCTGGGATGGGAGACTCCGATCGGAATATGGTAGGTATACTCGTCGGAAATTTTGAAAATGACCTCTAAAAGGTGCCAAAGCTCTATCCAGTAGGGCGTGACAATACATGATTTTTATTCCTAAATAGTACCATCTTAAATACTTGGATAAGAATCTAGAATACTTGTTTTTGAATATCCGTGAATACCCTAAAAGATACCGAATGCAATTCTCTGAGAGTCATCTAATAAACATCTAAGAGACCCTAAAAGGTACCAGATCTCCGATTCTGATCCCTAAAAGGTACGACGAGCATCCTCGCCCTTCGGTGTATGGGAGTCCATATGTTTTCTGATGGTTTGAATAAACATCTTTACTTGGATGACAATTAGTTCAACTTCAATGTTAAACCAAGTATAATTTTCCACGTCGATATCGCGAGTTCGGTGTGGTCGGAAATATCTTTCTTACAACTCGAGAACATATTATATTACTTTCTTTCAACGACCAACAACAGTTTATCAAAAGAGCATTTTGCAGTTAAAATAATGGGCTGCTGTGTTGTCATTATCTTTCATTTGCTTTTTTAATGCAAGATAAGGGAAGATAAAATAATTAGGAGAAATAGGACAAAAGAAAACAAAGAACAACAAAAGAATGGAAGGAATAAAGACAAAAAAGAATGCAGTAAGGAAGAAAGGGAGAAAAAACAAACAAAAATGATAATCAAAAAGAAAGAAAGAAAAAAGCAAGGAAAAAGGAAAAAATAAATGAATAAATAAACCAAATGGAGTACGAATCAAAGCATCAATTGATTTTATGAGTCAACCAATATTAATCAAAAACTTTTGAGATAATTATATAAGGAGTAATTTGGGATGACAATCAAAAAAATTAAAACATTTTCTAATAAATGAATACGCATTTAAGTCGAAAGGGTATAATGCTAGAAAAAAACGTAATCTAGTTTTTTACTATTTTTAGCATTTTTATAGTTTTATAGGTCCCGTTTACACGATCTTTTTTTAAACCATACCACATTTTTAATCCATTTTTCAAAACGATTTTCGATATATCTTTACTATCCGTTTACATTACAACAGTCATTTATTTCGTGAAAATTAATGTTCTTATTTGGATCAATTAAACCGGTTTCATATTCATTAATTCAACTCTCTTTTTCACACAGACACCAGTGATATTTCCACGGACTATTCATCAATTCATGGGGCCTTCAAAATATGGCACGCAAAGCAAAAACAATAGTCCAGTTTAGAATTCTCTTTTACACAGCTTTACCTTCGTAGGCATTTAATACATTTTATTTTATTTAGTAGCATCCCGTTGAAATGTTGTTTTGAAAAAAAAAAAAAAAACATTGGATTATGTAATGAATATTTTGTGCAGAGAATTGAGGCTAAGGCTGTGTAAAAGATAATTCGAAACTGGACTCTTCAGTCTAATAGTTAAAATGATGAACTTTTAAATTGCTAAAAAGTAGCAAAAAATAAAACAAATTGTAAATGAACAATTAAGAATGCATAAAATATTCAATAATCCGTTAGAAAGTCAATGTTTTGGCCATATTGGCAATTACTTAATAAAACAAGATTGTCACGTGATCTGCCAATTTCCGCCAAGTTCAGGCGCTCATAACTCCGTTAGATTGCATTAACCAAGAAAAGCCTTTATACATGTTAATTAACATCCTTTTGGCATGTAATTTACAAATTTTCAGAAAAATCGATTAAATGGCACATACCGTAAACATTTTTTTTCGTAGAGCATAATTTTTTAATGATTTAAATCGGAAAAAATCCTTCTTTTTGAAAAATCAAAAATCTACTCTAAAATTAATATTGCGAAGTTCTTTTGGCTCAGATAGATAGATCAACATGTTTGCTTTGGGATTCGATGGTTATTTATAAAATATGGAATGATTTTAGTACATTTTTAGAGCTCGTTTTTCGGATAAAATTCAAACATTATATTGGCAAAAATCTGAAGGTTTTGATCGAAAATCAAAAATCGCTATATCTCAGCGAGAAAAATGTCTTTGTAAAAAAACCTTTAGGAGAGTTCTTATCTCCCTAAATACTATCTATGAGCAAAATATAAAGGAAATCGGCAAAACTCGACTTGCCGCGTATGTGCGATTATGCTCAAATATTACAGAAATTGGCTCTTAACACTCTACGAAGTAGATGGAGAAAAAAGACGATGCATGTTTATGTTTAAGTTAAAGATTATTTTTAAAGAAATGTTTCTTCATCTATATTGTATAAGTAAATCAAGGTTTGGAAGACTTAAGGAACACTATGATAAAAACAGTATACTTCCACAAAAGCATAGCAATACAAAGAGACACCCTGTGCACTCACTCTTTAACATGACTATATAGGTAATAAAACCTTTATCACAAATTATGCAGAAGAGAATGCAATCATGCTGTCTGGCCACATTCTTGGATTTAAAAGTGATAACATTCAACTTTATCATGTGACAGTAAAATGCAAGTCTTTGCACTTCTAATAGAAATAACCATGAAAATAAGCACAAATTATTCCCCTTGATTTATTGGGTTGGTTTTCGAATGTAGTTCTGGCAGCATAAACAAGTAAATCTTGATGATGGCGTGCCCATGAATTGAAACCTGGCTTCAACTATAACTAGTTATTTCTTGATTACGTCATCACATGTGCCTTGATGAAGCAGTGGTTAGGCACTTGACTATCATGAACAAGGTCCCTGGTTTGAGTCTAATGTCTTGAGAAATTATAATTTGAGATGTTAACTTTTTGTTAACAACCGGAAGTTAACTAGAAAGTGAGTGACAGAAATAGCCAACTCCATTAACTCCCCATTGCTAATGCAATGTCAGAGTTGAGGTACAATTGAGGTACATCACTGAAATGCACAAGACTCGGGGGTGGATGCAGCATTTTTCCTGACTTGTGCCCTTTTCAAATGTACCCTTCCTGTGTCCAATAAGCGCCGTAGTCGTGCATTTTATGGGGATCCGGGGGGGGGCGGGGTTTTGAAAAACTGTAGAATGCATTTTCAAGCATTTTAAAGATATATTGGCTAAAAATTTATGGGTATTCTTTAAAAAAAAACTTAAGGGAAAAGGCAATTTTAGGGAATGTAAGTAGCATTCCGGGACGAAGTTTGTAGATGTTCTTCTAAAACTTGATCTCCACTTTCCAACCGAGATGATAGCAAAGCTTGGAGTTTCGCTTTAAGCTAGACTGTCCTTGGTAGGATCGTCATCCCGACGGCCTCGTAGAGCGATGTTGTTTCTCCCGCAAAAAATGACGGTCTTGAACAACGAGGACATAATCTGGCTATTCTTCGCGATTTGTAGTTGTAAAAGATTATCGAATTGTTGATCGATCGGAACCACTTCATGTCTCATACTTCGAACAGTTTTCATAGCAATTACAGAACAATTTTGAGTTAAACACTTGCCATTTGAGTGACTTACCAAATGCTAACGAGTTGTTGTCCATTTCATCATCGGGGACTTGATTAGTCCATCCAACTTGCTCGAATTATGGCTTCGATGTTACATTCTTCGATGGAAGGCAAAAAGTACCATCAAGATATTCCGAATAAACGAGCCACTTGAACATTTCCAGCCAGGAATAATTAAACCTTTTAACCCTGCTGCCTTCTTTTGATTTAGAGAATACAAATTCATTCGCCGGCATCGAAACATTTGTAGTCACTTCGTATTTTTGTTCCTCTGATAAATTGCCAATTTCGCTAAAAATGACCCCGAAATCGAACCAATTACAAGCGCTCTTACCCTTAATAGGCTCTCCGTGAGGAACAGAGTTATTAATAGTAGCCATTCTTAAAAAAATCTGCTGATAATTGACCTCAATTGTCTAAGTTTTAGCTCGTCACAGTAGAGTAAATTTACTACAGTCAAAAGCCATGCGAATTGTTGTCACGCTCTATTTATGCTTTTCTGACTTGTTTTGAGTGGTGCCAGATTAACGTTAGCCAATCAAAAAACGATCCTGACTTGTTACATAAACAGAGCCAGCCAATGAAAAGAAGAGTTGACCTGTGCCAAAAAACAATGCTGACTAGTGCCAACCAATAGGATAAGGCTTGACCTATTACATGTAACACAACGAGGCACAGCACAGTACAAATGACGTAAAACTGAGTGAATACGTCCCGTGGGACCCTCCCTAAAACATACTATTAGAAACAAAATGCATTTTTTGGCGAATAGACTGGAAATAGAGGTTTTAAAGCTTAAAAAAAGAAATTCTGTTGGGCTTCCTGTGGTTAGAAACCACAAAATAAATGAATAAATAGATGGAGAGTTATGTTTTAAATTTATACTATTTTTAGTATTTATTTACTTATGTATTTTTTCAAAAAAGTTTGACTAGTTACATGTAATAGGTGGCACTAGTCTGGATCCACCCCTGAGACTGTTTGAGCTGCTCTGTGAACTCAAACTCATCCGTCGATTGATTATGGACGCTTCAACTACCTTTTCAAATTTATTGGGCTTTCTATACTTCTCTAGTTTAAAGAATTATGGAATTGACATTCTAAAAATGCATAATAAAGTATAGCGATACTTCAGCTGACGTAATCCTTCGTTATTCATGTACCAACCAGACAGTGATTTTCTGTTATTTCAATATATCTTATTGTAGTCATGGTTGGCACATTAGCATAATAGTTTGTTTGTAAACATGAAGTATCGCTAATAAAAGTAAGAAAGGGGTCCATAGTTTTGCTTCAAATACTTGTTTTGTTTTCCAGTGGTTTGTTTGCGATGGCTTTGTAGTTTGAATTGTCTTTCAATTCATTTCAACAACTAGTCAGTTTTACTGCTTTCTGCTGAAACAAAGAACTTATAAATCTTTCAAAAAATTTCAATGCTTCAATGAAAGAAATTCGTAACTGTTCTGATGAATACTTAAAAATATCATTTGTCAAATCAACGAGTACGTTGTTAACATAGTACATGTAAAAGGCATCATTCCAAGATCACAATATATTACAAAATATATTTCATCACAAAGGAAATAAGACAAAAACCCATGTTTAAAAAGTCACAAAAGACACACACGAGAAAATGGAGAGAAACGGATTTCAATTAACCAACAACTGTACTTTACTTAGCAACTTTATTTTTGCACTCTCAATCTAGATACCAAATTGTACAATAGTGCAGGCAGGAATTGCATGCCAATCATAAATGGTTACACATCCTACATTCAGCTTTTTGAAAATATTGAATCAAAAAGCACAACACAACACGCAAAAACAAAATTGAAACCCATCTGACGATATTCGAAAAAAAATATTGAAATCTTAAAATGACTGTTAAATTAATTATTATTGCATAAACATCGGTCATTAGAACATAGGTAGAATTGCTTTTATGAAAATGCAAGTTTGTTTGTAGAATCAAATAAAAGTGTTTACAAATACTATAAACAATATTTTGGAAATGTTAAGCTTGTGCAGCTCATAAACACTTTAACATATTAATGCATAAGATTTAAATGACTGAAAAAATATCGGTAAGCATACCGGGACATTTTCAGACCCAAAATTGCAAGCAGAATTGTTCAACAGACTAATATCAAACGGGAAAAACAATGGGCCATTAGAACATTGCTTATGACTAAATGGTAGAGAATTTCACAACCTTTTTCATGCAAGGAAAATGCTCGGTGATTTCCCGCGTGTTGGAAACCTTGCAATTGACGGTCACGTTCCTTGTAACAACTAAAGTCCAAAAACAGTTGAGACTCTAGGTTTATTAGATTACAAAATGTTTCAAGGAAAGTTTAATAAACATGTACAGGACTTCCGACGCTTGGTTCATGAATTGTCAGAACTCGTGCTCAATGAGTTTCTTCTCGCCGTGTAGTCTCAAAAAAAGCTTTTATCGACAGAAAATTAACTTTGAACTAAAACAATCGGTATAACAATGTATTGCAACTATTTTCAATGCAATAGAATCATTTATAAGCTATAAAATGTGGAAAAACTTACCAAATTTAAGCCCTGCAAACATCGGTCTTCATCACTGCAAACATCACTTATCACTGCAATTTCCCGCTTCGCAATGCACTTCCCGGATGAAGTCAGCTTGACGGCCGCGCCTCCGCGCCTCATGGCCACTCTACCAGGACAACCCGAGCCACAGTAAACCCATAAATTAGCGATTTGTCTGTTTTATACGGTGGACCATAAGTGCCACGGCAAAACTTTCTTTGTTCACGGCAAAACTTTCTTTATTCACTGCAAAACTCTTTTGTTCACGGCAAAACTTTTGTTGTTCGCACCATGTTTTCTTTCTTTTTAATTTTCTTTTACTTTTTCTTTTCTTTTCTTTTCTTTTCTTTTCTTTTTTGTTTTGTTTTCTTTCTTTTTTTTAAAAAAACTTGGCTCACGAACCGCATGGAATTCTCGGTAAATTATTTTATTTAAGTTATTTAAGTAAATTATTTTTATTATTATTATTATTTTAATCGATTTCAACTCAAGTAAATGTTTACAATTTCACCGGGTTTAAACTATAAACCTTGGGTATAATCTGGCTAATTACAGTGATAATGTTTTTCTTAAAATACGAGCTGTTCCTAACAATGCTACTTTTTGACATAGTTCTATTCTTAATGTTTCTGATATCTTGCTCATATTCTTTACCATTCCTTTTCTGATTAGACCAAGTGCTCCAATTACTATGGGTATGTTAATTACTTGCATGTCCCACATTCTAGCTAGTTCAATTTCTAGGTCCTTGTATTTAGATCTTTTTTCAAGTTCTTTCACTCCTACGTTGTTGTCGTTTGGTATTGCTATGTCTATTAAGTAGCATGTTTTTTCAACCTTATCTTTAATAATGATGTCAGGTCTGTTCGCAGCAATCTCTCTGTCTGTGTGTATAGACATGTCCCACAGTATTGTTGTATTGTTACTGTCCATTACCCTCTGTGGAGTGTGATCATACCAATTCGTAGCAACTTTGAAATCATTCTTCTTACAGATGGTCCAATGGATGTAACTTGCTAGTTTGTTATGCCTTTCAAGATACTCTTGTTTCGCCAGCGCAGGACAACTTGAAACGATGTGGTCAATGGATTCATTATGCTGGTTACAAAGTCTACATTTTGGGTCTGTTCCATCTTTGATTATTTGACTTTGGTAGAGTCTTGTTGTTAGACTTTGGTCTTGTGCTGCAATAATGAAGCCTTCCGTCTCTCCCTTCAGTTGACTACTTCTCAGCCAGTTATTCGTGCTTTCGATGTCTGTGTCAGCTTTTTCTAGTCTTTGGCGATATTGGCCATGCATTGGTTTGTCTCTCCATTTCTGTTGCATCTCTTCATGATATCGCTTTTTCACTTGATTTTTGAATTTTCTCACATTTTCTGTTACTGTAAAATCATTACATCTTCCTTCCGTTGCCGTCATGCCTTTGCTGTATTTCTTTGCTTCTTTCACAATGGATGACGTTTTCTTTGCGTTTTCGTGTTGGTATACTATTTTGATGTAGCTGTCGTCTTTTTCACTCAAATACTTGTCTAGTCCCACTGTTGAAAGTTTGTATGTCATTTCAAGCTGCAGCAGTCCCCTTCCACCTTCTTTCCTGGGTATATATAGGCGCTCAACATCTGCTCTGGGATGGTGCATGTTATATATAGTAAGCATTTTCCTGGTTTTACGATCCATTCTTCTAAGATCATTCAACGTCCAGTTTATAATATTAAAACTGTAACTAACTACAGGAACCGCTAAGCTGTTAATTGCAGTGATCTTGTTGATTGAATTAAGCTCGCTTTTGAGAATCATTCGTATTCTTCTGTAGTACTCTTTGCGGACGTCTTCTTTCATTTGCGCATGTTGTATTCCATTCTTCTCTTTCACACCGAGGTATTTATAGAACCCTTCTTGGTTTAGATCTTTGATGGTTATATCCTCATTGAGTTTGATGTTATTCGAAGTGATTAATTTGCCTTTGATAAATGTTGCCTTAGCACATTTGTCTAAGCCAAAGTCCATTGTAATGTCTTGACTGTATTGTTTTACGGTGTATAGAAGTGTTTCTAGTTGGTTGTTGTTACAAGCATACAACTTCAGATCGTCCATGAAGAATAGATGACTGATCTTTTCATTGTAGATATCATACCCACACGTCGTCTTATTTAGTTGGTTACTCAAAGGCATAAGTGCAATACAAAATAGAAGTGGGGAATATGAATCTCCTTGAAAAATGCCATTGTTTATGTGTATTTCGTCAGATCTAATTTCGCCGTTATCATGTGACAGTATAAGATTTGTTTTCCATTGTGACATTGAAAATTGCAGAAAGTTCCTTGTTACGGGGGAGATCTTATATATTCTGAGACATTCTGCAATCCAGCTGTGTGGGACGCTGTCGAAGGCCTTTTTGTAGTCGATCCAGGCTGTACTGATGTTTCTACTTCTAGTTTTTACATTTTCAAGTATCATTTTGTTTATTAGTAGCTGGTCTTTACATCCATATGATCCTCGACGGCATCCTTTCTGTTCGACCGGCAGCAGATTATTTTCTTCTAAATATTGATAAGTTCTATTAGATAGAATAGAAGTTAGAGCTTTGTAAGTGGTTGATAGGCAGGTAATAGGCCTATAGTTCTTAGGATTTTCTGTTGTTTCATTTTTTGGTAGAAGATGTGTAGTACCTCTCGTAAGCCATTCAGGGGTCTTTTCAGGCTCTTTCATAATTAAATTGTATTCGCTGACGACTTCACTGTGCAGAGAGGTGATGTTTTTAAGCCAAAAGTTAGGTAATTTATCCACACCAGGCGATTTCCAGTTATTTCCTTTCATAATGGTATATTGGTATTCTTCTACTGTTATTTCTTTCCACTCTTGTTCTTGTAGATCTTGATGTAGCTCCTCTTCTTCTCTTATCCAGCTCGCCTCGACATCATGTTGTTTCGTGTCTTCCCATATCTTCTTCCAGAAATTTTCCATTTCTTCTTTCTTTGGTGTTTTTTCAATCTTGAATTCTTTCTTTCCTAGTTCTCTGTACAACTGTCTAGGGTTTTCTTTGAATAGTCTGTTTTGGTGAAATTGCTTTTGTCTTTTGTCCATCCTTCTCAGACGTTGTGCCTTTGCAGATATTTGTTGCAGTAGCGACTCTCTTACTTCCGGTACATTATCCATTGATCTTATTTTGTATTTTATACGCATTTTCCTTTTTTTCGATTCCGAGATGTTTGAGTTGGGGTTCTGCATCTCAGTGATGATTGACACATCTTTCCTTAAGCGTTCTATTTCTTTCTTCAGCTTTTCTTTCCACACAGGTTCAGATCTTCTATTTTTCTTCTTGGTGTTCTTCTTTATCGGACGATAACTTGTTTCCGTTGTTACTACGTGGGCTGCAGAATACATAAGACTGTTGATATCAGTGATATCCTTTGGTTTGTGGTCTTTCTTTATCTCTTCTATGCATTTGTTTGCGAGATCGATCACTTTCTTGGTCTTTCTATTCGTCTTTATCTTAGGTAGCCTGCTTCTTTCCATCATACTCTCTTCTTTTACTTCCAACCATTTCTGTAGTATCTTCGTTTTCATCTCTCCTATTCGTTCTTGATCTTCTTGACTAATCTGTTCAGTATGCTCGTTTCGATGCTGTGTAGGCGGAAGAACATGTTCATTTCTGTCATCTTGTACTGCAGGTACTTGATTATTGTTATCTACATCAGTACCATTCGCTACTTCCGTATCTGTTCCTTTCACGCTTTTCCGTATTTCCTCAAGTTCAGCATCAGACAATCTTTTCTTGTTTACAATATCTCTTCTCACGTTTGCTAGTTTATTTTCATCCATATATAGTCTTGCTTCTGGGTTCTCCGCTCTCCATAGTCTATACGTTTCCTTTGTGTTGGATGTTTCAGTTGGGTATTCAATAGCTTTGTAGTAAGATTTCATCACTGTTTTGTATTCACCACGCGTCCATCTTTGTCTTTTAGCTATGTTATTCTTGGACGTCTCTTTAGTAGGGGAGCCTCTTTGAGTTTCCTCGGTGAGGGAATCCTCTTCATCATCAGAGTGTGGTTTTCTTCCAGTAGTACTTGATTTTTCGTTCATAGTCTGGTCGCCCACTGATGAACGCGCTCCTTGTTTTCCCGGTTGACGAGCGATACGGGTAGAACATCTTTTTCTGTTGTTCATTTTATGGATTGAATTTGAGCTCGCGCTCAATATTCCTTTGACTTGTTGCACGCGCGCCTTCTCAAGTGAACGGTTGTGCGCGAGTCTAACTTAAATTTAAAATATTATGACAAATAAAAACAGACGAAACCTAACGTAAATATAACATTTTTGATTAAGGTAATTCCGTAGTTTTGCACTGCGCATAGTTCTGCGCATGTTTCAAGTTTTTTGGTTTCAGGACTTTTATCATGTAATCTAGTCAAATTATGTTTGTAAATTACTTTGAATAAAAAATTCAAAGAATTGCGACATTTTCGAGCGAGAAAACGCGATAATTTTGAAACTCGACCCAGTCCTCTCTCGGAAAACCTGTTTTTTGACAATAAAATGACGATATTTTTTGCAATATTTCGCAAACTAGCATGGTGACCTATGTTTTTTATTTGATAAAATTATTTTTTATAACATAACATCAAATATATCTAAAATTGAGCATAGGTCATCGGGCTAACTTTTGAGAAATTTCCAAAATACTTTCCGCTTAGGACTTTTTCGAATGAATTAGCAGCTCGTGCGCACGTTGGTCTTTCGTCAATTTCTTCAAGATTACATATTTTTTAAACATCTGTTCATATTTTTTAAATAAAATAAAGTGCAGACATTTGAACAAAACGCGAATTTTGCTCTTAAAAAACAAATTACTGTGTTTTTGTTCCGTGTCTTTTCGATTTTTGAGGTTCTTTCTTTACGTTCTCAAGTCACTAAAATGCATGAACTTTGACGTCATATTGCGCAAACAAAGAAGTCGGTGACCCCCCTTTTTTATTGGATTTTCTGAAAGCGTTTCTCAAAATTGTTTGTTAGAACGAGTATAAAAAAATTTCATCGGGCAGTTTTATTTCTACGGAATTACCTTAAACAAATTCAAACGTATATAGGAATTTATCAAAAATCTAAATTTTGAATATTTATAATATTAAATATGTAAATAAGATACTAAATATAGTATGTACAATAACAAAATATTGGTCAGAGTCTCCCAAGCTATGTGTAAAACACTTGTAGAAGTGTGAAAAGTCCTATATCTAGTACTAATCTACTTAAGGTTGAGCCTTTCTAACTAAATCTACAACTAGTTAATATGTGCGTGGCCAAATAGCTAAGAGAGTTATATGTTTGATTGTTCCTTTTTTTAAAAAAAAGAAATTTAAACGATGACAATAATTTGAAACGATCAATAAATTTGATGAAAAGGGAACAAATCAAACACGCTAGGGTGTTGACCGTTCTGTTAAGCTAAGATTACGAAATAAATAAAAGTTAGATAATCTATCTAACCTATAAATATGATGTAACTAACCTTTAGGAACAATTGTGTAAATGTTTTAGCTAGTTAATTTCTCCAAAGGAGTATAAAATAAGATAAATTTGTAGAGCACAAAAGGCACAACCACAAGAGTCGAACGCGCGCGCCTCTTCTTCTTCTTATTATTATTATTATTATCATTATTATTATTATTATTATTTTTTTTTTTTTTTGGGGGGGGGGGAGTATTTTATTTTATTATATGACCGTGAATCTTGGAGTCTGGACACTAGCAAATGGAGCAATCTGATTGGTTATACGCGCTTCCCGACCGGTTAATATCCCCCTGTATTAAGACCGCGGACCGATCCACTGAGTAGCTGGCTTTTTCACGATTGAACAGCTGATTTTTTTTTTACATTTTCAAAACATTTTCATGGGAGAAGAGGTCGTTGATGAGAATAAGGACCACAGAAAATCCCATTCGATGTGTTTTTTCATTGTTATTATTATTTTACCGCAATTTTTGTAGTTTTTCTCTACTAGTTTTTTGTTTACTGTCAAAAACGTCCTGTTCAACACAATCTATCGTCCGAACTTCACAATAAATCACACAATTTGCACAGAAATATCCAGCTTAAGTCGAGAATGCCTATAACACAAAAAGATCCTTCGTTCTGTAAGCTTTCTTTCTTTCTTTCTTTGTTGAGAATTTGATCGATGTTAGAGTGTAAAAAATAGATCCAAAGCCGCCACAAAACGAGTGCTAGTAATCGCTAAATCCAAACTCGTAAAACTAGACCAAAACGATCTCATTTCGAAACAAACACAAGTTTAAATTATTACTGGTAATTGATAATCGAGAACATATAGAAATGGCATTCATAAAGTTGATTTTTTTGGTTATTTATTGCGAGAAAACACCGAACAAACAAGTTTGATGTAGATGGTAAGTTGTAGTTGTTATATTGCTATGTCATGTTATAAAATTACGTGTTGTGAAGTTTGTGACAATTTTTTCTAATGATATTTGATCATTTTGTTTTTAAGAATCGTCCGAAGTTAATGATGTCACTCAAGCTGACTTGCCTCCCATCCAGTTCAATGGTAAAATTTATATGTTATGTTATGTTTTTATGATGTTATTTTATATTATGTTATGTTGTTATGTTGTTATGTTATGTTGTTATGTAATGATGTTATTTTATATTTTTTCCTTTTTGTTGCAGGAGTCAGACACTCATGGATTTCGATTCACTAGCATACTCACCTATACACTTGATGACAATCAAAGGCTCTTTTAGGAGCCAAAAGGAAAAAAACGGCTCTTTTAGGAGCCAAAAGGAAAAAAACGGCTCTTTTAGGAGCCAATATTTAATTACTTCAAAAGTATTAAAAACAACAACAACAACAACAACTGGCTACTAGAATAAGATGAAATATGGGGCTAAACCACTTTTAGGTCAGATGAAATATGGGGCTAAACCACCAATGGGTCAGATGAAATATGGGGCTAAAACACCTGGGGCTAGGCCACCATGGGGCTAAAACACTGTAATTACATTTACACATTTTTTCTTGAGAAAAACGTCTTGCTAACTTTCGCACACCGTCCGGCTCGAGCATCGACTGACAGCATTTTCAAGGGTTTGTCAAGGTTTTCAACCAATCAGCGCACGAAAAATATCGTGATTGATTGATTCATTTTATTATTGTAAAATTTAAAAAAAGACGTTTTTGTTCTAGTTTTTCAATTAAAAAAGGTCATATAATCACTGCGTTCGGTCTGTACTTTTCGACCTCGGTCAAGATTCTCCTGTACAGACCTCCCGCTCGGTTAATAAGATCTAAATATTATATTTAATACAAGATATTTTTAATGCCACAAAGTGGCAGAAATTAGGGCAAAAAATTATTCACGCAACACCCATTGGATAGACCGCAGCTGCGGGCTACCTGTATTTTGAAATAGGCGTGCGTCCTGGGGTACAGCACATGGCTTCCAACGAAACGACCAACCCAGCGACCATCATTTTGACAGAACTTCCAGCACTTGTATTGTGGTTTTTCATGATCACTTTTTGCAATGTCTGAAGAAGAAAAAGATCTAGATGTGTAAGTGTATGTGATTGATAAGCTTATTCCTGTTTTAATTATGACCATGTATAGTCTTTTAAACGTCTAAAAACCTAATTTTGTTGACTATTTGATCAAGCGCTTGCTTTGTCACATGTATATTGGAATAATAATATGTTGTCACATGCAAAAGTCGTTTTATAATGCACCTATCAATGTAAACCCCGTGGGGGGGGGGGGGTCCTCGGGATGAGATGGGGACTTTGATTATGTTTTTTATCCCTGGAAGGGGAAGTAACGAAAACTTTGATTTCGAATTATCCCGAGGTGGGGTTCCTGGAACTCTAAAGTTCGAGAGGAGAGGTACTGGACTCTAAAGTGTGCACAAAGCGCGTGTTTCCTGACCGTCGATCGTTCACGCTAGCTAAAAAGGTAAGAAAATATGGCATATAACTATCATAGATGACCATACGAGACGAAGTGCAGAAATCCATTCAAACCCTCCAACATTTGAAATATAAAAGGTCTACCAGAAACTACGGTGGCCCAAAGGGGACATCACTGGAAAAAATAACAAAAAACCAAACAAGATTTTTCTTGGTTTTGGTCTGGATTTTCAAAAATCCAAGTTCATTATTATAACCAATGTGTTTTTTTTTCCTGGATTTTCTTGGGATTTTTAAAATTTCTCACATAAAACCAAAATTGGAAATCTGAAAAACCAGATTAACATTGGATTTTGATAAAACCAAGAATGTGCTTAACTGGATTGTGCATAAACCATATTTGGATTGTCAAAATAACCAAGTCTGGATACTAACTTATCCAACATGACGAGAATCCAAAACTGGATTGTGCATAATCCATATTTGGATTGTCAAAATAACCAAGTCTGGATACTTAATAATCCAACATGACAAGAATCCAAAACTGGATTGTGCTTAAACCATATTTGGATTGTCAAAATAACCAAGTCTGGATACTTAATAATCCAACATGTGGAGAAATTGTGGTCACGCATGCGCGCAAGCTAATCTGAAACCTTTGAAAAACTAAGTCAAGATGGCGGACATAATTAAAAAAAAACGATCTCCATAACCTTTAGAACTGCAATATTTCTTTTCAATCATTGGTTGTCACGCTTGTTCAATCGGAATCCAATTACCAAAGTAAATAGGTAATTGAAAGTACAAAAAAATAAATAATATATAAAGTATTGATTGCGGTAATGTGTTTTGAATGTCAACGAAGCATCACGACTCGTAATATGTAGTTATGGAGGAAAACAATGATCGTTGCTATCAAAAGAGATGATTTTTTGGGGAAACGAGAAAGCGATCAAATATTGTTCAATCAAAATATTCTCAAATTTAAAAAATTTATATCTTTTGCGGTACACAAAGTCAAAATCCAACAACTCTGCTATATAAGTATTGTCACAAATGATAATTTCGTGCACGTGAATCGATGGAATAGCTATTAGAATACCTGTAAGTTCTTCGCGATCGTTTCTTGTCTGCCATCTTGTTTTTTGTTCTTTCTAGATTCCAGGTTCCTCATATTATTATGTCTTGTACACTGTCGATTTTAGCCGAGAAAAAATGGGCAAAAACGATGTGATTCGTTGGCAAAAATAGATATTTTCCCGCGAAATTCGATGTGTGTTTACAAATGATCGGGTTCATTTCAAATTTCATTCAGCGTTAAACTACGAAAAAAAAGAAAAGAAAAGAAAAAGAGACAAAAATAAAATTAAAACAAAGACAAAATGTCAGATATTCCAGAAAAGCACGAGAAAATAAGACTTCTAATGAATAGTGGAATTCCCGATAATAAATTGTCTTACGTCCTTGAAAAAGCATCATCTGAAGATCAGGTAGTATCTTGTATCTCTCTGCGTAAATCTTGTTTGATTGAATGGAGTTCATGGATTGATGAAAACCATGATATGGTGTTAGTCGACCTATTGAATGACTTGATACCGAAAGGTTCTTTCAAAGTCAAGCCAACATCGAGCAGAATGAACGAGCGTTTGAGAATAGAGTGCTATAGAGCAAAGCAGAAATTGAAAATTCTCAATAGAAAAGGTGCAAAAAGTAAAAGAATTGACTTCCTCGATAGGTGGACAAAAGTAACAATTTTATCTTCTGATATAATGATTGCTACTGAATATGAAAGTGAAATAAAAAAAATGGAATAAAGAATTCTAGAACTACAGAACAGGATCAACAACTTGAACATTGAATTAGAAGAATTGAAAAAGAAATATTCAGATTTAGAAGAAGAGAAAAAAAGATTGTATGAAGAAATAAGAGACGAAAAGATAGAAATGAAGAAAAAGATGTATCAACTGGAAAAAGATGAAAAAGAGCCAGTCATCATAAAAGAATTTTCCAATCTTTCATCCAAGCAGAAAAAGAGAAGGATTCAGGCTCTTTCCAATAGAGCAAAGAAAGCATTATGGTTTTCTAAGTGTTTTGGTTTAGAACTTGACTCCATTACTTTTTCTGATGAAAATGGGCATAAATATAGCTGGGCCGAATCCAACCAAGCATCTACACAGTCTCCACCCCTTACAGAAGTTGATATAGATAAAGCTACACCAACAGCTTTTAAACAATATGATAAACTGTCTCAAGATGATAAAATAAAAATAGAGTCCATTTTATTCTTAATGGATAAGTTTGCTGTGGGTGATGCATTTGTCCATGAGTTGTGTATGATTCTGGACGACAGCATGCCAAAGTCTTATCTTATCAAACAGTGTAGGGACAAATTAAATCAACAGTGCATTATCAAACCTACACCTGGGCCAGAGCCTGGTGCTCAGATATCCTTTAAGACCGCATTGATCAATAACCTGAAACTACTTGTAAGTATAATCAATTAATTTTAATTATACAATATACATCCAAAAAATACATTCACATTAAAATACTCATTTTTATGAATCAATGTATCAATGTTTATTCACACATTTCACACATAAGTATTCACATTATTATTTTACACAAGACTTTGATAAAGTACAAAAAATATATGAAAAAAGACTAATTGTTTAACAGAAAACTGAGAAAAACGTGTGTATATGGTTGTTGAAGTAGTTATAAAAACCTTTGAAATCAACAGCCATCCACTGTAGGAATATGTAAATTGTAAAAATAATAAATTTAACAATTTAACACACTTTTTCTTAAAGTTCTCAATGAGCAATTACCCTTTTTGAAACCAAGGCAGTGAAAATAAAATCATCCCAAACATTAGAAAACTACATACATAACTTATTAAAATCATTTACAATAAACATTGGTTGTATAATAGCTGCATGTACATGTATGACTAATATGTACTATGTTTAGACAACAGAAACAAATCAAATTTAATTTTGTTATTTTGTTCTAAAGTTATAATTAATTAAACAGAAATATATTGTTAACAGTCAGCAGATGGCAAAATTAAAAAAGGCCAAACAGTTAGAATCAAGATCAGTGGTGATGGTGCAAAGATGACTAGACTGACCAACTATGTAATCATGAGCTATTGCATACTAGATGAGAAAGAAGACCCTCTATCTGCTAGAGGTAACTAATAATTGAGTACACTTTTCATTTGTCATTTTTGAATGTTGCATAGAAAGCTATATATATTCTCACTAGAACTGATGAATAATCATGATATCCAATTGTCAATATTTATACAAGGATTGTCACAAACATTTCTAGCTACAAATACAATTGGAGTGATGAGTGGTGCAGAGTGCTACACTTCACTAAAAACAACTTTAAAGAAATCTGGAATGAAATAAACAGTGTAATACTGGAAGGGCAAGTACAGATCCATGAAAATGAAAATGTGCCAGTTGAAATCTTCCTTGGTGGTGATTACAAGGTATTATTTTGTTCATGTATAAGTATTACTATTTTGTATAATACTCATGCAACTATGCAGTGGCAATAGCAATTAAATTTGCATAAATTAGTGAAATACATAAAATTATATACATGTACAATATCACTTACTTCCATGCAATGTGTCTATTTTTAGTTTCTTTTGTTGGTGTGTGGTAGATCTGCAGCAAATTCAAACTATGCTTGTTTATGGTGTAAAGTACACAAGGATTGTAGGTAAATCTAGATGTGTATAATCAATATAAAAGGAATAACAATGAAATTTTCAATTGGATGAACTGAATGCACTCAAGTATTTAGCAACTACTTTGTCCTATATTAATTATTGCTATACAATTTTAAATTAAATTATTATATTATATACTGCAAATAGACATTGCTACAACCTGGGCATAACCCACAAGGGATAACATGTCCATACAGTGATCTGTTCCTCATTTTGTTTTTCTCTAGATTGTTATATCTTATTATATAACTATTATAACAATTTTCTTTCAACCATTTATATTATATTCTAAATTGATTTTCTTTCAGATGG
Organism: Diadumene lineata; assembly: GCA_918843875.1. Taxonomy (NCBI): domain Eukaryota; kingdom Metazoa; phylum Cnidaria; class Anthozoa; order Actiniaria; family Diadumenidae; genus Diadumene; species Diadumene lineata. Next base: position 7,891,065 of record OU974074.1, on the reverse strand, counting down.
GACATGTCCAAACCTGCTAACTATTACCAATCTAAAGACATGGCTTTCAGCTTAACTAATATGAAAACATACAGTGAAGAGAATGAGTATTGCTGTAATGATGTCCCACTGTTAAATGTTCCGTTAGACCATATTGTACTTGATGAGTTGCATTTGCTACTCAGAATTACTGATGTTTTACTTAGTAATGCTATAGAGGACGCAATGGAGTGGGACGACAAGGATGATTTTTTGAAAAAGAAGGGAGATGCCAAAGGAGAACATCTACAATCCATCATTAAATTAATAAATGAATGTGGTGTCACATTTTCAATATGGGAGAAGAAAGATGGAGAGGGGAAAGGCATAGGGAAAATGGACTGGACATCATTAATGGGCGACGAAAAGAAAAAACTTCTAAAAAATCTTCCTTTAAAACTGGAAACATCAACCACAGCAATTCACAGCAATACAAAGCAAACAGTTGTTAAAATATGGAAGGTAAGATAAAATATAAAGCAAATTCAAATGGTTATAAAGTTCTATGTTGCTTATAATATAATAGCTGCAAAGATAAACTTTTGTGTATAGATTTACTGGTGATATTCTTAATTGCATTACAATGTATATTAAGTAGGTATAAACATTTTTTACTTGGTTAACTAAATTTACTTGACATCATTTTTTCCCTGTGTTTGCTTGGGTGGCTTGAAGGGTCTAAAAAAATAAATAAATAAATACAAAACACATTGAAATTATATCTGAACAAATTGCCAATTCTTAAATTAGAATATCATAGATATACACCTTGTCTGAAATAAATATTTATCTTTACCCGAAAAATTTTCTTTCATTTCAACTTAGCTTAAGTTAATTTTATGGTGTAATTCATATCAGTAAAACTTTCATATGCATGCTTGTGTGAACACTACAAAATTATATAAAACACTGATTTCAGTTCGCTGATTGTCGGATTTAGTTAAATAAACTAACAAGCTACAAAATGCTAGTATATCATATCTGAGTTAACACGTGGGTAGGAACTGCATTATCTGCTTGCAAAGAATATACTCATAAATTCAATTGATTGAAATATTTCTCACCTTTTATCATGTCCTTTAAAATATTCCCTGCCCTTTGCGCTTTTCAATTCGCATTTACTCGAGTTAAAGCGTCGACCATGAAGGTAATATTAAATGCTAAACATCTGAACGTTTTTATCATTCCCTGCTGTCGATCCGCCATATTTCTGAATGAGTGACACGCGATGATTGACAAGAGCTCATTAATAAATAGGTCCGCCTAGCGTGACTCGTAAATTAAAAAATTAATTGATCTCATTTTTCTTTGACAGGATTTTGGTGATCTATACTTCAATTACATTTCAACGTGGACCACAAAAGATAACAATGCTTTTGGGATAAAGGTAATTTATTGAGAATAATCCTTTTATTGAAGTTGGATGGAGGAGGGGTTTGTGTTGTTATGGCAACCTCAATTTAAAAAAAAACTCCACTGTACTAAAAAAAAAAAAAAACAAACAAACAAACAAAAACAAACAAACAAATAATAATAATTATGATGATGATAATAATAATAATAGTGAATAATCAATAAAACGAAATGAAATAAAATGAATGAATGGATGAATGAACTATAACAACATGCAATAAAATTGAATAGAAATTTACTGTTTGCAATTGTACTATTTAGTTTTACTAAAGTTTCAAGGATTAATTGATTGCATTCTATGTCTTCTATAGACTAAAACCTTATATTCTTTATTATATGGATTTTAGATGCGTCAGTGGATCAAGCTTTTCCTAAGTCTGGCAACAATTCGAAAAGGTTATGGAAACAAAAACGTTACGCCCTACATGCATGCAGCAGCATACCATTTGCAGGATGCTATGGGGAAATTCAAAAATGTCAAGCAATTCAGTGGTCAGGGTAGGTAAACAATTTCACATAAACTTGCTTTTCTACATCGAATAACGCATTTCTATTGATATTTTTAGGCGTGGAGAAAAATAATGATGTTGCGCGAAGCATTGTCCTTCGTAAGTCCAACAATTGGGACAGTCCAGCTGAAGTGTTAAGAGCTGAGTACAAAATGCAGCAACTAGCAACCAGACAAAGGCGGAAAAGATCGTACACAAAAAAATACAGATTTTTGGGACACAAAGAAATCTGAACTGGCCAAAAAGCAAAGAAAATCTTGCATCAGTCGCCAGAAAGACGAAAGTGTAATATCTGCCCTGGCAAATGAAAAGACAAACAAAGTGAAAAGAAAAAAAAGGCAAACAAAATCAACGAAAAGAAAAAAATAACATGCTACACAGACGGCTTGTGATTATCCTGCCACTTTAAAAAAGTCAACGGACATTCGTTCCATAAAAGCTCTTGGTGCTTTTTCCCCATTTACTAAATAACTCAAAGGGGACCAAGAGATAAAATGCCGCACTTTTAATGGAAAGTGAACTTTTGTTCCCTGACCATGTACATCAATGAGTGAGTCCCAGCCATCACTAAAATATATACCAGAGAAATCCTCTTTCCCGAGGACTCTCCACTTGCCAACATGCGTCCCCTTCTTATCAAAGAGAAAACAGAAGACATCCTGTCGAAATGAAACAGTCAGCCGTTGTCTTAGCTTAGGACTGCTTAATGACTGTAATAGAGCGATCTTGAATTTACAAACTTCATTAAGAACTGTTTGTTTATCTGGGATTGGGTTGTTGAAGTATCTGTAAATAAAATAAATAAATCATTCAATATATTATTTCGGATCTTTTCACAAAGATTTATAATGTCAATATTGAGGTACAAGCATTGTACAAATGTTATACATATGAACACTATTATACAACAAATGAAGCAGATAATGAAAATTATATTTAAGAGAAAATCAGGCCGGAATAAAAGAGCATCATTCAGCTTTTCACTGAGGGTGATGCTTTGGGTATTAAGATTTTTAATTGAGTCAGTTGCATTCCAACACTCAATATCAGAGAATTTTACTATGACTTATAGCGGTTATAGATTTTTTATAGGTACTATATTTTCAGGGTTTGGTACCGAATTTAGAGAATAATTAACAGGATTTTTATAGAATCTCATTAAAATTTACAAATTATGTAAAGATGCTAAAATACTGTGAATTTATTTTAAAACATAAGCTTATTTACACCATGAATTTACACTTGAATTAATTCATTTGGTTTTTCATGGGGAAAATTACCTTATACATTGTTTATTTAAGTGTTCCTCGGGCTCCCATGTAGCACTAAAGTCATCATAACCGGCCCACTTAACAAGAAATTCTTTATTGTCCTGTGAGAATGAATAATATAAAAATTAGGTAAACCTAATAGCGGAGCTCCGATTTAATGAAATGAATTATTTATTCAATCATTCATTCTTTCATTTGTTCATTCACTACGAATTATCAAATTCTTGATCAATTTTTTTTTTGCTATGTTATTTTCTTTTCATGATCAAATAATGATATAATCAATTGAAATACACAAAGCTTCATGCATGCCACAACATTTTATTATACGCAAAAATGCGAAAAATATGTTGTTATGCATGGTAAAAATAGCACTTGTCAATTAAAATTGATTGTCCAATGAGAAGTTAGAAAAACATTAACATGGCTTCTTTGAGTTGTAAACAAATCCCCTCGCGCTTCTCGCTTTACGCTCTTTCACGTTTGAAAAAAACATGTTATAACAATCGACAAAAATTTCACTTTTCTGGTGAAATGTGTAATGAATTACTTATTGGTAATCTAGCTATCTAAAACGGTTGTGAATTTTTAATTATCAAATGTGAATACTGCGTAACTCGTTAAAAAATAGCTAGTATGAAGTTTTGAAATTTTAACTTGCAGATGAGTACAATCACGAATTCATACAAGCGTTTTATTTTCAATAACAAATCAAAGAATTACAAGAATCAAATTAAAAAAACACACACACATAAAGATATCGACGATGGATAAATATCTTACAAAAACTAGTAAATATAATTATTGCAAACTGCTTTCATGTGGATGGTAAAAAAAGAAATTCAGATCGTCAAAAAATGTAAACATACCGGTGACAGGTTTCTTGTCCTGTACTGCCACTTTTCCACTGAACTTTTTGTCCTCAGTTCTGTTTACAATAGGCTTGTTCATGTTTTTAGAATTTTAAAAGTGGCAATCTGATTACAATAAGCTTGTTGATGTTTTCAGAATTTTAAAAGTGAAAAAAACATTTTCACCGCCTCTAAAAAGTTTACACAGTTCAACAGAACGGCCGGCGTATTATGGCTAGCTCGAGTTGCTCGATCACACATTGTGCTAAATTTGCATTTCCATCCACTCTCTGAACTGGAAGTTCTACTTTTATACATCGTATGAAAAGTTATTTTTTGTTTTGAATAGTTGATAAATCTGCATTGATCCTAAAGCTCTCCGTGTTCTTAATTGCCCGTAAAAATCGATGAATGAACAGAGTGAAGTCATCTTCGTGATCGCGTGTTCATTTTGCTTTTCACCTCTTCCTTTGAATATAATGGCCGCAAATGCACGTTTTTTATGAAATTTTGGTCGCCGTCGATTTTACTTCTAAGAGTAGATTAGTCGATAAGTAATGATTGGAAAACGTCACGAAGAATCCACGAACAAGAAGAATACATCCGTGTTTACCAGGATCTTGCAAACTCGCCAAATAAACTCTTCCAGAAAATATAACTTGTAAAATGACTTCACATTAATTTTGACTAGTTAAAAACATCGGCATGGGACTTGTCGGTGTAAATATTTTGAAGCTTTTCTTCGTTGAATCGTAGTTCTTTTTCTTTTTGCAAATTCGGCGTACGCGTCTTTGTTTCTCTTTCTCAGTCAAAACTCTTTTAGCCGGCAGCTTAGCTTGACTATTTTCTTGTCCATTTTAGAAATACATTTGTAGAAAGTTTCCGTCAGGAAACTGTAAAAAATTTGTGAATTTTGATGTGTGGAGATTAGTAAATTTTGTCAAAGTTTTGGCGCCCACTAAAAATGGTCAGCGACCTCGCGCTTAAGGGGCACGGACGTCGGACGTATGTATGTACGTACGTATTACGGACGCGCGGGCTTCCTGTGTCGGTCGACGAAAACTCAGCTCGAGTTTCTTATTTTCTTAATTATGGTGCTCCGCTTGCGCGGTCCTTCGGCCCGCGCGGAGCTCCGCTAAAAAAGAAAAATTAAGTTATTTTTAATTGATTTTGTGTCTCGGCACTATGGAGTCTGTAAGTATCGAATTAAGTGTAAACAAAAGTAAAAGCAAAAAAAGAGAAAGAAATCCAGAGCACAACGATAATGCATTTTAAGGCTATAAAATATTGCGTTGTTAACATAATAACCTTATATGAAGCAGTTTTCAAAAGTAAGGTAAGTTAAGAATATCTTGACTGATCAGACATACTTACACATTCGCCACGACTTGTGATTATTCCGTGGACTTCAAAAAAACGACCTTTTTCAACAGTATCTCTTCGACGTTTTATTTTGTGTACATATAAATCAGCAGTTGTTAACTCATCCAAGTCTTTGAAATATCCTTTGGAATGTCGAGAACGGTCACACCTTCGACCTGCTGCAGCCATTTTGTTTTTGCAACACCCATCATGCACTGCGCGCGTCTTACTCGACCCATTCCTCTAACGGATGACCACAATTTCTCCACATGACATGACAAGAATCCAAAACTGGATTGTGCATAAACCATATTTGGATTGTGGAAAGAGGTTTCGTGCTTCTTTATCTTGTTTACAGAGTCAAGAATGTGATACCGATCAGTATACCGATTCTGATGAAACTATGGATGGGGAGACCGACATGTATGAAGATTCTGATCGCGATGTGATACCACCTTCACAAGACCCGGGACAAGAAGACTCGTCGCGCTGTAGAAGGAATATACTGTGCCGAAATGCACCCAAATCTGATGATATCGTTGGGGTCGAGAAGGCACTTACAGTCAGATCGGAAAAGCCTGCAGGTAATTAGAAATTTTGCTATGAAAATTTTCGTTCATGTAGGTTAATTGCGCGGGAAAACTAACGTCAATAACTGTCAACGAAATAAATTATTTTACTTTAATTTATACTTAGCAATAATTCAAGGTTGATTTGTGAGCTCAAGTCATTTCTTGTTGTTTATGCAAAATACTAGATAACCTAGATAAACTAGATGTTATATTGCTACATTGAATTTTGGTTCCCACGTGAATCGATATGACGGTATCAGGAAGAAAGAGGCATATATTCAATATTTGTACAGAATGTTTTAAACTGACAATATTTCCCATGTTTTTTGTCTGTTCTGTATGTTTTTGAACCTCTTAATCTACTTGCTACTTACCTAATAAGTTTACTGACAAAAATGCCCTTTATAATATACAACTTGAATATCTTTTATAGAGTGGACCATATATGATGTTAAACAGTGGGCAACATATGTCTTTAACGAGGACATTGCAAACAATATTCAAAAAGAAGAAGTCGACGGAAGTACACTTCTCGGGTTAAAAGACAACTATTTAGATATGCTTGGTCTTACCACGATTGGAAAGAAAGCAAAGTTCGCAAATGAAGTTGCCAAGTTGAAAGGTACAAAAACATTTATCTTCCAGGCTTCCAAACTGTTTTTTCTAAAAAGGACAGAGAAGCAATAAGTATTCTAGCTGATGACCCATACATCTATTTAGGGTCCGCACCATGCTCATGAATTATATATGATCAAATATTTATCACATGATGACCAATTGTAAACAACTTCAATGACAGTAACATTGCAGACAATGCTAATCAAAAGAGAAGAACACTGTAGAAATTTCCTTAACAATATTATTAGCAACAAAGACGACAAACTTTACAAACTTTTACCATTTAATGATAACGTCAACAAAATGAAATTGAGAAAACAGAGAAAGTTTTCAGTACCAAGATGCAAAACAAACAGACATCAAAACTCTTACATTATCGCTGCCACATCTAGTTTTAACCAAGATAAATAAAGTATAATTATATAGGTTTTAATTCAATTGTAATATTCAAATATTCTTATACATACATATATATAGACCCCTTGTTTTTTTTTGTTTTTTTTGTTTGTTTGTTTGTTTTTTTTTTTTTTTTTTTTTTTTTCTTTTTCTTGTATTGTACATATTTTACGCAATTCAGCTTCTGGCTGCAATGTAATTATTATAATAAACATCTATCTATCTATCTATCAAAACTTCCTTGACAGATCACTCCCTCCGAGTAGAGTTGCATGTTGACTGAAGTTGTGAAATGTTGTCAGTTCTGCCAGATATTTTTGTCTGTTTTATCATTCTTACAATAAAATGTAAAAATGAATTCTTAAAATATTTATTACAGAGGATGGTACACCTCTCCAAGTTATCCAAAGACAAAAAGTTAGTGAAGAAGTGAAAGACTTTGCAATGATGGACAGAGTGTTGACTAACTCTGAAAAAGATAAGCTCACATCCTCAGACAGGAGTACATACAATACCAAGTAAGTTCAGGAAAGGTTCATAGTTCTTTTTTAAAATAATGAAGATCGAGACTTATCAAGTTACACATCAACACCAATAATAGCAAATTAAGCAAAATTTGAAGGTTTTGTTTTAAGTACGCTTGCAATATAGTTTCAAACTGTCACTGGGATAAAAAAAAAACAGGCCCATGACTTCTGAGTAGCTTCATATTTAATCACTTATTCACTCTTGATTTCTGTTTGTATTGTCTATAGAAAGAAAAAAAGTCTGCACAAAGTAAAAAAAAGATGGCCGGAGAGTGAGCCAACGCCATGGTTCAGAAACAATTCCGAAAGTACAAGAGAATTGCAGGACTTCGTAGAAATTCTAAGTGCTGATGCAGAATGTGTTTATCCTGCTGCAGCTTTCCTGAAAAGAATAGCCATTGAAGAGATAGTACGCAGGCACATGCAAGAAAGAAGGGTCAAAAAGAAGGACTTGCAGCTCACCAGTGGTACTAGTAATGATTCAAGCATTTCATCATCACCAGAACCTAGTACAGAAAGTTAGAAAGAACGTTGACTATGGATCATACTTTAACAAAGGTAAATCAGTTAATTATTAACTTGGTTATAAAGTTTGAAATTTATTGTAGTAATGAAATAAATTGTAGTGTTAGACAATGTATGTATAAAATGTGCATGGAAATGTTCTCTTCAGAAAACAGTAATGCTGGTTGTGGTGTCAGTCTACAGTCGCAATAATTATCTCTATAACTTGATGATGTATTCATGATATTGATTACTCTCTTTTATTCATTTTGTTCAGATCTGACTGCAGTGTCAGCTCAAGCAATAGTTATCAAGTGGATGGGAAAAGAAACTGTCGCTGATTTAAAAATGGACAGTCTCAGAAAAGAGGCTAAGATTTTAGGACTGTATCTACTCAGGAACAAGGATAAAATGACACACATAAATGCAATACCGCCACTCTTCTGAAGCAAAACAAGGTGTCTATTGCAAAGAATATCCCATTGTCAAAAGTAGCAACAAATGATGTAGATATTGTACAAGTAGATGACTAATCCTTGTGACAATTATATTAGAAATCTGAACCATTAGAACTTTTTCACGTCTTTTTTCCACTGTTGTCTAGTTGAGTGTAATGTACATGCATGTTCATTAATTTACAAAAATTACAGAGTTGAAGTAGAGTACAAACACAAAAAGTGGGGGCAACAGTTATCACCATAACTTACTGTTATTTATATGTTACACACTTGCAGTGTTTGTTCTCTAATTAAGTTGTGTTTTTTGTTTGTTTTTTGTTTTAATGTACAAATAATGTAGATTTGTGTCATTAGTTTTATATTCGACAGAACATGAAACCATGCAATAATTGTTAGTATCTACAAGAATCATTAAAATTTGTTTGTTGCAATTGTGTTTAATCAAAATTAATGTGTTGATGATAAATATTTAATTAAATGAAGCATCATCATTTTAGCTAAATTTATATAAAATATATACAAAATTATATTTTATATAAAATTATACAAAATATCCAAAGTTGGAAACCTGAAATTCCAGTTTAGGAACTTTTAAATATCCATGGTTGGAAACCTGAAAATCCAGTTTAGGAACTTTAAAATATCCATGGTTGGAAACCTGAAAATCCAGTTTAGGAACTTTTAAATATCCATGGTTGGAAAACTGAAAATCCAGTTTAGGAACTTTTAAATATCCATGGTTGGAAACCTGAAAATCCAGTTTAGGAACTTTTAAATATCCATGGTTGGAAACTTGAAATTCCAGTTTAGGAACTTTTAAATATCCATGGTTGGAAACCTGAAAATCCAGTTTAGGAACTTTAAAATATCCATGGTTGGAAACCTGAAAATCCAGTTTAGGAACTTTAAAATATCCATGGTTGGAAACCTGAAAATCCAAATTAGGAACTTTTAAATATCCAAAACTGGAATTCTAAAAACCTACATTGGTTATTTTTTGGAATCCAAGTTTGGAAAAATTGCATTTTATCCAAAGTTGGAATTTATTCAAAATCCAATGAAAATCCAGACCAAAACCAAGAAAAATCTTGTTTGTTTTTTTGTTATTTTTTCCAGTGCATACTGCAAAAAAAAAAAAAAAAAATGCTGCAAATAAAAAACAAGTTGCTGTTAATAAAAAACAAGTTGTTGCAAATAAAACAAGTTGCTGCAAATAAAAATAACGAGTTGTTGTAAATAAAAACCGAGTTGCTGCAAAGAAAAAACGAGTTGCTGCAAATAAAAATTGAAACGCTGCGCGCGCATTTTTCCGAGTAAGACTGGATTCTAGGTTTGTTTTCTTCTTGGTGAATTCTTGAGTCGGTGGATGTAAACCTAATGTTTTGCTCGTGTTGTCAGGAGGAAAACCATCCAGAAGATGCAAAATATTGCTTTGTTTGTGGCGAGAAACTACCTCAAGCTTCTGAAGATGTTTACAGTCTTATTGAGTTATATTTTCATCGAGGTTATCGTTACCAAGCAATTGTTGATATACTTTCTAAGTTTCATGGCATAAATATACAGGTAAGAACACTTAAACGAAAGCTACATGGAATGGGCCTGAAGAGAAAAGACTATGGCTGTCTACAGATATATCTGCCATGCCTTGCATCTCGTGCCTGATAGTTTCACTAACTATGTCTACATCGATTTCGTTTCCTTTCGTTTACATCCACCGACTCAAGAAATCACCAAGAAGGAAACAAACCTAGAATCCAGTCTTACTCGGAAAAATGCGCGCGCAGCGTTTCAATTTTTATTTGCAGCAACTCGTTTTTTATTTGCAGCAACTCGGTATTTTTATTTGCAGCAACTTGTTATTTTTATTTGCAGCAACTCGTTATTTTTATTTGCAGCAACTTGTTTTATTTGCAACAACTTGTTTTTTATTTGCAGCAATTGTTTTTTTGCAGCATGTCGCCTTTGGGCCACCGTAAGAAACACAACCCCATCCCTTCTGAAAGAATTATCAAAGAAACAGCTGAAAAGGTGCTACTACCAACAACAGAGGTGAGGTTTTGGTTTGACTATCTTCAAACAATAGCAATAAACAGAAAGAAAGGTGCACAAAAGGTAAGAGAAACCAAACATAAAAAAAAAAGAAACAAAAGAACACTGAAAACAATGAAGTTTGTTCCACAGGTGGGTACAAGACAGATGAAACCAGTAACTCCCATATAGACTGGGTTGCTTGTAGTGGTTGTTGCAGGTGGTATCACATGGCCTGTGTGAACATCACACCAAAAGACTGCCCCGATAAATCGCTGTGCATGTATTGCTCAGAATGTTGGGCTTGAGCTTTTTCTAAAAATAAAAGTAAATAAAATTGTTTGTTTGAATTTGTTTGTGCTGTTTTTATTTCATCAATATCATCCTTGACATTTCTAAGTCTCCCCACAGTAGGGAGTGTTTGATTTTATTTTTTTTTTGCCCAAGGGTGGGTACATTTGACGAACAAAATTGATTTTTTTCAAAGTGCCCACCCCCCCCCCCCCCCCCTCGGAATTTACATTGATAGGTGCATAAGCTTTTTGCACAATTTAACTTATAAAACGCAGCAAAATTCGAGTTCATGTTAAACGTGTCCAAAAAACAAGTATTCCAAAGTATTAGAATGGATGCATTTATTAGGGGCAGGTGGTGAGACAACAGGCGTCCCAAGCACATTGTTGGTACGGTGTTTGTGCATTAAATTCAGGGGCGGTGGAACCGAGGGGGGCAATAGCAAACCCCCCCCCCCCCCCAAACACTGAAAAATCACCACTGTTGAATTTGCTAAATATATGCAAATACATATATCTTTTTAGACTTATCACCAGGGGCCGGTTGTTCAAAAGCCCAATTAAATTAAACTAGGATTAGGACTAAACCAAGATTAAATTCACAAATCGTAGTTTAGCTAATCGGTGGTTTAAAAAGTGTTGTTCAAAGGCAGATTAGTGGAGCGATTAGCTAAACCTGGATTAATAAATTCAATCCACGATTAGTAGCCCAAAATGCATTTCGCGCTCGCTTGTTTACATTGCTGCTGCGGTACAATTGCAACAACGAGGATAGCGTGACATTCACAAAAAAAGTGCGAAAAGGCAACTTCTCCTGTTCTGAAATCGATACACTCGTAGAAAAAGTTGAAGAAAACCTAGAAGTTATCAACGCAAAATTTACAAATTCGGTAACAAATTAAAAAAAAGTTTTGGCTGAGGTCACCGAAGCTGTCAATGCCGTGAGAAATGAAAGAAGTAAAAGATAAGTGGAAAAACATGAATAGTGCCGCAAAAAGAGAGTTCTCAGCATTTAAAAAAGAAAGCCAGAGAACTGGAGGCGGTGGTGCGCCGAAAACACCTTCGGCCACCAGCACCAAGATCATCGACATCTTTGGAGAAACTCCCCACTTTGCGGGATTGTCAGGGTTTGAGACAGGTAAAATTAATCCAACTTTTATGAACACAATATTCTATTGAAATTCATACTTAAAATGTTTAGTTAAGTGACTTAACTCATCATGTATACTTGACTATAAGAATTTAGAATTTATTTAATTGATTAAAACATAATGCGTACAAAACTGATACGGACGATAGGCTGTACGATGATTGCCCTACGAATATAAAAATTATAAATTGATTTTATTTTAAAACCATAATCTAATGAAAAGTTGAAGGCTCGTCAAAATACAGCGTGACTCGTAAAAATATCCAGCCATATTCCACATCCAACTGTCTAATAAGTTATTTATTATCCAACTATCTCGTAAAAATGAAAAAAGGGTCGAAAAAATCGAAAAAATAGTAATTTTCATTTCCTTAAAAAGACTAGTTGGACATTGCGTGACGTACGTATTGCATTCTGATTGGCTCATTTTTGCTTTGGTGCATATGTATATGCTCCAAAGCCTTGCTATGACGCAGGATGAGGGATGAATGTAACACCACAGGTAACCCAAGATGGAAGAAATGTGGGCTACGACTGGCGATCAAAAATAGGCTGAAAATCACTCGAAAATCATAATTCTCGACCATGTTTACCTAATTGCGTTTGAAAATTATTTCAACTACTAAACTCTATTGATATTATGATAAGAATTGGAGTTTTTCTACTTTCCAAAGCGTGGAAAATCCCTACCATACCCCCACTCGTATGTCATTTGCACTGTCACGGAAGAGACTAGGAACGAGTACATCGCACATGCTTTGCACAAGCAACACTGGATTGACTCTGGATTGATTTTCAGCGCTGAGTAGAGGTGAGTTTTTTTGTTGTTTTTATACTTATAAACTTTCATTCATTCGTTTCATTCATCATAGCTTTAATATCCAACGACAAGCTGGAATTATGGTGGTTGTTTTAAGTATTTGGCAGACGCAAAGGTCGTATTTTTTAAACATAGATATTGAAATATAATGTGCATAAAACAATATTGTATTTTGCAATAGTATCGATATAATGCACACATTTCTATTACAAGTTGTACAGTCTCATGTATGAAATTTTTGTGACGATAGGCTATATGGGCCCGCTTTATGTGGTTCGTTTGATAGCAAAATCCCGTATAATTCACGTGGAATGGTTCAATTATAAACCAGTGAAACAATACCATTTTCAAAAGGAAAACAATATAATTAAACTTGACTATCCTGTTATAAAATTGTAATAATTGTTGTTTCATTTCACAGGTTTTAAAAAATTAAACCACTCGAAAGCTATGTCACGGCGCAGGATTAGGGGTGACGGATGAATGTAACACCACAGGTAACCCAAGATGAAAGAAATTGCGATCAACTGAATGGCCTTAAAATCACTCGAAAATTGTAATTATCGGCGATTTTACTAGGTGTGTGTACGCAGGCTACGATTTTACTCGATTGGGTTTGTAAAATTATGCACTAAACAACTGTAGCCATGCATTTAGAAGAACACTGCTCAGTAATTTGAAGAATTCATGTAAACCATGATCAGCTCATGAGTTAACTAAATATGCAACAACATGAACTGAACTGTAACCATTCAGAAGAACATTTGTTAATAATTAAAATATTAAAATTACGATATGAAGTAATCTATGCTCTTGTAAGGTGGTACACTAAATTAAAAACAACAAATTCATGTACTAATATATTAATGGGATTTTTAACGTTCTTTATGTTGCCAAACTCAACATCTACAATAATCATGAAAAATAAAGAAAACATGTTGCACTGAATTGTGGATATAGTCCTATAATTATAAACTATTATTCATGTCATTGTTTGTAACTGTTATCTATTGCAACTTCAAATCATTTAAAATACCAACAACTTAATACTGCACTTTTGCACCAAAGCATGCGCTCTGAGAGCGCCTTTAATTGATACAGGTCAAACCGGTTTTAGCAGCTCACACAAACACGCCGTTTTAATAGCCGATTTCAAGGCAGTGGCTACGGGTACGTCACCCGTACCCGGACTTGATTTGCTATTCGTACGGGAGTCAAAAATATTTCACAATGAATCTTTATCTTTTTGCTAAAGAAAATACGATATAATCATTTTCGTACTGATCCTCGACTATTTCGCTAAAAGAAAAAGATTTCCTCATTTAGATTTGGCGATTCGTTTGGACTATTATGCTAAACGATGTCACATTGATCGATTGACTGAGTGATTCCCATAGGTTATAAACTCTAAGAATTTACGACACATCGTGACTGACATGTATCGCACCTCAAAAAAAAAAAACTTCGAAATAACCTCCTTGAAATTTTTTTTGCATGGTTGGAAAGATGCGAAAAATAAGTACTAGCTCTTCCAGACCGAATTTGCAAAACTATATATATTTTTTAACACAATATCGGCGTCAGTCGACGGAAAAAGTTATCTGTTTACATCCCGTACGTACCCAGTCGTTTATTTGCTATTCGTACGGGAGTCAAATTTTATGTAAAGTTTCGTAGTGATCCTCGACTATTTCGCTAAAAGAAAAAGATTTCCTCGTTTAGATGGATTTAGCTATTCTTATTGAATGGATTACGAGTGATTTTATTGTGGACAATTTCACATCTCCCGTATGCGGATTTCTACTTGCTATCCATACGGGAGTCCCATGAAAAGCAATATGTATTCAAACTTACTTGTATCATACTTTCGAGGTCTTGTGCTGATTTAGATAATTTGATTGCCACGAATTATTCCATGTTTTGTTTTTTTACCGTAAAGCTTGGTTACGAAAATCACTTGACCAAAATCATTCCATTTTTCTGTTTTTATCGTGAAGCCTGGTTACGAAAATCAATTGACCAATGAGATAAGGTAAAAAGCGCGGGAAATTATTCCGCGAAATTCATTCCACATCTGTCCAATATTGTGCTACAGAAGGTAACTTTTTGAGCAAGTCATAGGTCAACGGTCTAGGGTCATCTACAGAATGAAATCACAAAGTATGTATATCATGTTTTTCTTTACATCTTCTAGTCATAGTGAGGATAAAGAGTATAATATTGTGATGTCATTCCTTAGGGAAATTTGGTCGAAAAAATGCCAGTCGCCAAACATCTCATAAACAAGAGTTAGATCCATTATTGAAGGTAGTTGAGATTGCTGTTGAAACTATATTATTGATTGCTTATTGACCTTATTGGCCATGGGAATAGGATATGAAGATGTTGAGCGGACAGAGTGGCTCAAACACCAGCTGAAGTATAACAAAAAAAATCGATGCAAAGTGGTCGACTCTACCATTTATATTGATGATGACAGTGATGATGACATAAAGAATGATGCAGGCAGAGATGATGACATAAAGAATGATGCAGACAGAGATGATGACATAAAGAATGATGCAGACAGAGATGATGACATAAAGAATGATGCAGACAGAGATGATGACATAAAGAATGATGCAGACAGAGATGATGACATAAAGAATGATGCAGACAGAGATGATGACATAAAGAATGATGCAGACAGAGATGATGACATAAAGAATGATGCAGACAGAGATGATGACATAAAGAATGATGCAGACAGAGATGATGACATAAAGAATGATGCAGACAGAGATGACGACATAAAGAATGATGCAGGCAGAGATGATGACATAAAAAATGATGCAGACAGAGATGATGACATAAAGAATGATGCAGACAGAGATGATGACATAAAGAATGATGATGACAGTGATGGTGACATAAAGAATGATGCAAACAGAGATGATGACATAAAGAATGATGCAGACAGAGATGATGACATAAAGAATGATGCAGGCAGAGATGATGACATAAAGAATGATGATGACAGTGATGGTAACATAAAGAATGATGCAGACAGAGATGATGACATAAAGAATGATGCAGACAAGAATGGTGATGATGACTTTAAATGTGATGATGTTGAAGATAAGGATTGTATTAAAATTGGTAGTACCTTTGACTCCTTCACAAAGCTGGAAAATGCTATTCAGTCTTTTGAAAACTCAAACTTTGTACAACTATATAAACGAAGATCAAGAGGCCTTGCTGCTTATGCCAAGAAATGTCCAAAAAAGAAGCTAAATCCAAATTTACTGTTTAGTGAAATCGAATATGCCTGTGTGCATGGTGGAAAACAGTTTAAATCAAGGTCAAAAGGTTGCAGACCAAACCAGTAGTAAGTAAAGTAATGTAATTGCATAACAGCTCTTGCATAGTTTGCTGGCCTCAAAATATTTTTGAGCTTGACTGATGCTAATTAGACATTTCATATTAACACTGACATTAAAAAAACTGGCAATACTGTGGCTTTTTGTTGCCTTTGGATATGTTATAAACAGGAAATTAACCCTATATTTCTTGAAAAGTGAATAAAAAACACTTGTATTTAGTCAGAATATAGTTCACCCATGCTATGAATTCCAGCTAGTTAAACCACTTAAAACATGTGGGCATTTCATTAATTCTTTTGTAATTTGATACATAACTCACTGATAGATCTCAACTTTCTCTTAAAATATAGCACCTTTCAAATGGGATGTCAGATGGTAATAAGACTAAGATGTTCTCATGATGGCACAATGCTGGTGGTTAAAGATTTCATAAAAGACCACAACCATGATATAAACAAGGTACAGTTTGGAATAAACATGAAATGATCTGTAGAAAAGTTGAAGGAAAACATATTAAGGACCATTATGGAAACCCATGCATATCAAAACAACATAGGGACTCTTAAATTACCATTGATCACAGGAGGGATACCATTCATCAAAAATGCAAGCAATTGTACTAGGCACAATTATAACAATAATGATGATATGAATGAAACTTAATTTTGTGTTACCCTTAAAGATATTCACAACTTAGTAGAATAAAA
Source organism: Diadumene lineata (assembly GCA_918843875.1). Lineage (NCBI taxonomy): Eukaryota > Metazoa > Cnidaria > Anthozoa > Actiniaria > Diadumenidae > Diadumene > Diadumene lineata. Next base: position 7,874,206 of record OU974074.1, on the reverse strand, counting down.
GCAAGGTGGATTGGAGGAACTTATCGCACAAATGAAAAGAGAACCTGGTAAGTCATGTAAAAAGTTGATGTTCATTTCTGCAGTGCATACCACGTTACATATAAAATAAATAAATTAATGATGTCCATCAGTGAAAGTTCTTGCATGTTGAGATGTTGGTTAATACACTGATCATACTTAATTTAATAAATCATTAATAGTGTTTATTACAGACTACACTAGGCATGATGTGCCTGCGATAGACACCTTACATATAAAACACTAAAAGCTCTTTAACCGATCAATATCTGAACCATTTAATTTTTGTAGGTGCAAAGGTTGAAGGCTATACAGATGAACAAAGGAACTTTAAAGGATTGTACTACCAAGACCAAGACATGAGAGATATGTTTTCTGCTTATCCAGGAGTTCTATTGGTTGATGCTACATACAAACTGAATGATCTTCGGCTGCCTCTCTACGTCATGCTAGTAATAGATGGCAATGGAGAAAGTGAGGTCGCTGGTTTGATGCTAGTGGCAGATGAAGATGCAAATACCATCAAGCAAATGACATCTTTTTTCAAAGCACATAACCCCTCCTGGGAAAAAATCGATTGTGTCATGACTGACAAGGACTTGACTGAGCGAGATGTGCTGGCTCAAGAACTTCCACAAGCTAAATTGTTAATTTGCCTTTTCCATACAATGAGGAGCTTTAAGAGAGAGGTAACAACCGATAAGATGGGGCTATCAAATGATGAGAGACTTCAGGTGCTAGAGTTGTTACAGTCCATGGCTCATGCCAAAGATGAAACAACCTATCAAGCTCATTATGATCAGCTGATGAAAACAAGGTTTACAGCAGTGAAGACATATTTTAATGAAAACTGGCATTTGATTCGAGAGCAGTGGGTTGAAGTTCTCAAGATGAAATACAAAACATTGTTAAATTCAACTAACAACCGCATTGAGAGTATAAACCAGAAGTTCAAGGCTGTGGCATCAAGACACTCGTGACTTCTGGAGTTTTATGAGAAATTACAGACCTGCCTTTCTTCACTAAGAGCAGAACGAAATTACAGGGCATCATCTGTGTTTATGAAAAGACCTGTAAAGCTGGACGACATGGAGAGTCATGAAAGAAAATATTTCAAGTATTGTACACCGTATGCATATAACCACATAAAGGAGCAGCTTCAACTTGCTCCAAAGATTAGGGCATTCTCAAAGGATGCCTCTGGTCGATTTTTTTTAGGCCACAATCTGAGTGTTTCTGTTGATGATTGCCAATGTGCTTTTTTTACTTCAATGAAATTGCCTTGCAGGCATATTTTTGCTTTACGAAAAGAGCTTAAATATGGTCTGTTTATTGAAAGCTTATGTGACGAGAGATGGACAAAACATTATTACTGCAGCTGTCATCGTATCTTCAAAGCTAACACATCACCTAATAATCACTTGCCTGATGACAGTGAATGTGTTCCAGTAAAAGTAAAAAGACAGGCAAACATCCTTTCGCAGCATGAAAAATATAGAAAAGTATTTGGTATAACTCAAAGGCTAGCAAGTGCTGCAAGTGAAACAACTGGAAAACTATTTAACAGTCGCCTGGAATTACTGCAAGATATTCTAACAGCTTGGCAACAAGGAAAAGAGGTCACATGCAGCATAAATACAGTGAAAGATGAGTGCAGCAACCTTACTAGTGCTGATAAGGTATCTAGTAACTTTGTCACCAACACTGAAGATGATATTGAAGAAGATGAACCTGTGAACCTGAGTACTGGTGAACAAGACACAATTTGTTCTGAAGAAAAGATTCCCACCTGTGGTAATAAAGCAAAACTTATCAGAACATTAAATTAAGTCATGTATACCACTACACCAAGCATTAGAAATCAAAATGTGCACGCATAGTTATAACTACATAATACAAAATCTATGTTGTTGTAACTTAATCATGCAAGCTTTTAATGTTATAGATGTCTCTAATCAAATCACCCATCAAGAATGTTAAGGCGTGGCCGTCCTAAAGGAGCAGACCTTACAGTGATTGGTATTCCCAGCAAAAGGAAAAGAAAGGGTAGAAAAAATATAAAACGGCCAAAATTATTCATCAATAAGTCCCCTACAGAAAAGGCAGCTTGTAAGTATTTCCATTTCCTTCTGGATAGGACTTAAAAAACCTTTTAGGGGTAATTTTCAAAATTTTGCTGAGTTCAGTTTGGTTTTGGATTTCATCATTCTTTACAAGCGAACATATTTTACAATTTTGTAACTCATTCAAAACATGACAATACTTTAATAAACAAATACAACTTCCATGACTTTTCAAATAACCATTCAATATGTATTACCAAGTTACCGTATAATTGCACAGTGTTCTGACTTTTACTTTTTCCTTGTTATTCATGTTTTCAGACATCCTCAATATGTTGACAAATCCTGATGTAGCACACAATGCATTAACTCGTTGAACACTCATATCTGAAGAAGAGTTGGAACAATGCACTGACACAATTCCACGAAAAATAGATGACACTGTAAATATCTATAGAGTGAAGAGCTACTTTACAAATAGTGCATGGCAAAAATTTTTGAAAATGTTGAAAAAGATTGAAAATGAGAAGAGCTGGGATTGTAAAACCTGTGCAAGTGAGTTAGAAGAAAGTGATGTTGCTGTAGGATGTGTTGCCTGCTCGGAGTGATACCATTTCAGGTGTACAGGAAAAGCTGCTCCTCCTAAGTCAAAGACATGGATTTGTCGTATGTGTTATAAAAGCACTCTATGATGTTTGCACAGCATATAAAGTATATTCACAGTTGTTGTTCATATGGAGTTCCAAAATACAATGTACCTACACTTAATTCCAAAATAAGAATGAACATTGTCTTTTTACAATCATGGACTTTCATGTCTTTCCATAAAACTTCCCTTATCTCAGAGCAATGTTGATTGTATTGGTTTTTTTTTGGTTAAAAATATTTATGACAATAGCATTAAAAAAAATAAAACATCAGACTTCATCAGCATGTATAAAAACTTATTCATTCATTTATTTATAATAATAATTATTTTTTATGCTTGTTTGTTAAAGAAAAGTAAGGTAAAGTAAAGTAGAATAAAAGTTTGTTTGTTTGTTTGTTTTGGTTGGTTGTTAATTTGTCTATCATACAAGAAGTATCAATATATACATATTGCTTTTCATGGAACTCCCGTATGAATAGCAAGTAGAAATCCGCATACGGGAGAAGTGAAATTGTCCACAAGAATAGCTAAATCCATCTAAACGAGGAAATCTTTTTCTTTTAGCGAAATAGTCGAGGATCACTACGAAAATTTACATAAAATTTGACTCCCGTACGAATAGCAAATAAACGTCTGGGTACGTACGGGATGTAAACAGATAACTTTTTCCGCCGAAATTGTGTTAATATATAGTTTTGCAAATTCGGCCTGGAAGAGCTAGCACTTATTTTTCGCATCTTTCCAAGCATGCAAAAAAATTTTCGAGGAGGTTATTTCGAAGTTTTTTTTTTAGCTGCAATACATGTCAGTCACGATGTGTCGTAAATTCTTAGAGTTTATAACCTATGGGAATCAATCAGTCAAACGATCAATGTGACATCGTTTAGCATAATAGTCCAAACGAATCGCCAAATACATCTAAATGAGGAAATTTTTATCTTTTAGCGAAATAGTCGAGGATCAGTACGAAAATTTACATATTAAAATTAGAATACGAATAGCAAATGGACGTCTGGATACGCGACTCATAGAAAACCTGCCGACTGACGCCGAAATATTGTGTTTACAAAAAAATATATTATTGGAAATTCAGTGTAAAAGAGCTGGAATTTATTTTCCAGATTTTTCGAAGTTTTCAAAGTGCGCAAACGTTTCGTTTGTCACCTATGTAGAGACTCGTAAGATCATTCTAAAATCTTTTAACTAAGCTTATAATCGCTTAGCCCATCTAAATGATTATATCGTATTTTCTTTAGCAAAAAGATAAAGATTCACTGTGAAAATCTAAAATATTTTTGACTCCCGTAAGAATAGCAAATCAAGTCGGGGTACGGGTGACGTACTCGTAGCCACTTCGGATTATCAATGTAATTTTTTTCGACTGTTTTTGCACAAATTTTGGCTGTATTTTAAGACAAAAAAAGGGAGAACGTCAACAAGACAAATGAAAAAATGGCTACCGTTCGGAAACTTTGATGAAGTCAAATGAAATTGCAGTAACAAAGGAAATGTTGTGTCAAGAACTTGCAGCGATTGTAGTGCTTTCGTTTCCATTCGTGAATCGTAGTTGCTTGCTTCAATTAGGCTTTACATTTCTACTATAAAGGACATTTTTGCAGCTCTTCCACTGAAGGATTACATTTTGTTGTATTAAGGTCAAATTTCTTTTTTTTTTTTTTTTTTTTTTTCCTTATACGAGCTAGTCAGTCAGCTTATATGTCAATAAACTTGTGAGCTTACAAAGCATTTTCTGTTCTCTGTGTTTACATGTTCACTTTGAGTCTGTTTTCAATTTTAATTTCGACAATTTCGTTATCTTATTAACAGAAGAATCAAGAGCGTTTCTGTAGAAAACGTTCAAAACTAATTCAGTTTGTCTTGCAGACATTTTAGCTGTAGATGAAAACCGGTTAAACTGGTTTGGACAGCGAAACATATCGTTGTATATTTTTATGCGATCCAGTCTTACTCACGCGTTATTTTTTACAAGTTGGATAATAAAGGAACTTAGTAAAGCTAAAAAAACAATATTCTACCATAATGCACTTATCAAAAGTCCCCTTGGGGAGAGAGGGTGGGCAGGGGTGGGGATCAGAATTTTTTATATTTTTTTAGTCAGACGCCCCACCCTCAGGGTTATAATTTATGTCAGATCCCCAATAATGGAGCCTCAGAAAACGAAATAAATACACTGCTACCAACAATGAGCTTGAGCTATCTGTGGTGAAACCAGCCGTCACTTGACTTTGTCAGTCAAAGAATGTTGTGCTATATGTTTTATTAATTCTGAAAAAGAATTTCTTAAAATGTGCTAAAACTTTTACAAGGATTTGTATTTTTTAAAATTTTTAAATAATGCTCACAGAGCCAATGCCCTTTATAACATGCTCTACCACCTTTTTAAAATCATGTTTAGTAAGTCTGACATTGACAAGGTCATGTGACTTTACAGACCCTAATTTAAAATACATGTGGGTTCTTATGAAAAATTACCATTAAATTGGCTATAACCCTTTGAATGAAATTTATGTAGTTAATTCTACTCACTGTCAGCTTTCGAATGAGGTATATCTTAAGAGAGTGTCCATATAGCAACCAGGCAGGTGATAAACCCGATGTCGCCAAACCTGCTTATATTTGGCTCACATGTAGCACTCGGTGAGCATAGTATGTGGTAGAAGTTTCAGATCATGGTATTGCATAATCACGGAGTTGACCACCCCCCCTTGCTTTTGGAGCATTTTTCGTAAATTTCTGTTATTTTGGAGTGAAATTTTGAAAATTCATAAAACAACAAAAACATATCTGACGGCAATCAACTTTCTGCTATTGACTACTTGGCATTTGGTCATACAAATTGTAGTCACAAAATAATAATTCATATAGTATAGGACTGTTTTCTTTAAAAGACAATAGATCTGTCATAGTCGTCATGCTCATGTGAGCATTCTTTGTAACTCATCAGTGTAAAGGACTTATGCCATGTAATGTATAGTCAGTTAGCGTTTGTCACCACTAGGACTGTGAGTAGGTTGAGAGCCGTGTTGTGCCACAGAACTTGTAAGTATAGGTCGTTTTTTTTTAGTTCGTCTATTTCTCTTAGTCGTTATCTTACACCTTGTATTTGTAATTTATTTGTAGTGAATCGCTCTTTCTGTGTGTGTGTAATTCGCCCACGTTATTTCGAATTACAACCATGAAACGTAGAGGGTATTCTGAGTAGTGGTATTACATTCATTCAAAGTTCTATCATGTCAAAGAATCCAGCCCGTATAAGAGCCGCTTATCTTGGCCATCTAACTCGACTGTACAATGAAGCTGAGGCCTTACGAAGTAATGGAAAAGTAAAAGACGTATTGCAGAAGGTCAAGGATGTCGAAGCAACCTTCCTGAGTTTCTCCCAAGCACACCTTGAATATTACAACTCGCTGGAAGAAAATGAAAGAGAAAACGCTAACAAGTACTTCAACGATCATCTCCAGAACAAGCTACGATTTGTTCTATCCATGAAGAATTGGGCAAGGGAAAATGTCCGCCGTGAAGACACGCTTAGTAGTGTAACAAGTTCCCGCTCTACGAGGTCCAAGTCCAGCAACGCATCGTCAGCCGCTTTAAAGAGATTAAGGGCAAAGGAAGCACTAGCTGAAATGGAAATGCAACAGTTAAAATTCCGTCAAGACTTGCTACGCCAAGAAGAAGAAATGAAACTGCAACGACAACTCCTCGAAGCACAGTACAAGGTAGAAAGAGAAGTTGGAGGTAAAAATTTACTCTGAAGATTTAGAAGACGACAATGGTGAGTTACTTTCTATTGATAATTATGATCAAGACGGAATGCTAAACCCAGTTGATGGCGAAGAATTTAATGACTTGAAGCATAAAACATTGCAAGAACTTAATCAACGTTTGAACGATTTTCAATTTGAAGATATTAATTTAGACAGTTCCTTGCAAAACATTGAACAAAATCCAATTGATGACTTAGTGAAAAGTGAACGCACAAATGACTTAGAACAAAGGCATTGTTTTGAACTACCAAACGCGACGAGCCGCAACGCTGAACACAAATTATTTGGCCAATCTAAAGTAAACTGCACTTCAAAGGACAATGAAAACAAAAAACAGTTGAATGCAAACTCAAATCCTGATTTACATTCTAGCGGTAAACACGATTACGGCGAAGAATTACGAAGTTTAAGTCATGCAATCAATCTACCGAGACCAAAATTGCACGCGTTCAGTGGCGACCCTTTGGAATACTGGTCGTTTATTCATTTATTTGACAACTTTATTGTAAAGAATACAACAACTGACAGCGAGCGCCTTATGTATTTGCTGCAGTTCACCACAGGTGAAGCAAATAAATTAGTTAAATGCTGCACTATGATGAATCCGTGTGAAGGCTACAAAAGCGCTCGTGATATCTTGAAGGAACGATTTGGACATCCTTTTACCATCGCTTCAAAGTGTATAAGTAAGCTAACTGACGGACCTCCTATCAAGTCGTCCGACCATGCAGGTCTACGTGCATTTGCCGATGAATTGTCTGAATGCCAAACCATCCTTGAATCGATTGGTTATTTACAAGAAATCAACAGTGCTGATAACTTACGAAGGATCGTGCAATGTCTGCCAATCAGTTTGCGCCATGCTTTCATAGAGACAGCTGATAGCCTACAACAACAAGGAGAAAAACCAAGCATCCGGCACGTGGCCCAGTTTGTAACCAGGAAAGCAAGAGCCATAAACGACCCAGTTTTTGGAAGTCTAATCGACGCTGTACCTAGTAATGTGAAAGTCAACAATCAAGGACAAAGGTTGCAGCCCAAGCCAAAACCAGAAGCTGTAAGGCATAATCAGTTTTCCACGTCAATTGCTAAAGAGACATCTCCAGCCCAAGCCTGTCCAGTTTGTAAACAGCAACACCACATCACATCTTGCTGCCAGTTTAAAGCAATGAGCTATGAAGACAGAGTCAAGTTCATGCGTTCTTCCAATATGTGTAACAACTGTTTCAAGCCAGGTCACATCGCACTAGGATGCCTGGAAGTAAAGTCATGTGAAGTTGATGGCTGTACAAGACGTCACCATACCATACTGCACCCCCCAAGCAGGAACACACAACAAACTAAACAAGAACACAGTTTGCCGAAGGTTACCGCGTCAAACCAAGTACAGAATCATGCCCAGTCAAGCCCTGATCAAAGAGTTTGTCTTAGGATACTTCCAGTTGAAGTCCAGGGCCCAAGCAAGTCAGTCACAACGTACGCGCTCCTTGATAGTGGTTCCGATGTTTCGCTGTGTGCCCAAGACCTAGCTTCTGACTTAGGCATACAAGGAGAGTTGAAACCTTTCTTTTTGACTACTCAAGAAAAGAAGGACAGTGTTAAAGTTGGTCAACACATCTCCAATCTGAATGTTAAGTCGCTAGACGGTGCTAATATCCTGACCATCGACAAGATATGGACAGTCAATCGCCTCAACGTATCCAGTAACAGTATACCATCAAAAACAGAAGTTGATCTATGGTCTCACCTCGATGACGTGAACTTGACAGACGTACAAGACAAAGAAGTCAAGATGATAATCGGAGGAAACGTTCCCGAAGCGTTCTGGGTGCTAGATGAAAGACGTGGTAATCCAGGCGAGCCTTATGCCATTCGTTCACCTCTTGGATGGACTCGTCTTGGTCCTACAAGCATCAAAACCGATGAGCCTCACTACTCGACTGCCTTTATCACACTCGAAGATGAAAAGGATGATGATCGACTGATGAAACAAGTCCAACAATTTTGGAATACTGATCACGTAGCTGAGCCACCTCAAAGTGTTAAGATGTCCCTTGAAGATAAAAGTGCGCTGAAGACGATGTCGTCATCTGCCCAGCTGGTCGATGGTCATTATCAAATCGGGTTACCATGGAAACAAGAGATCCCTTACCTGCCAAACAATCGCAGTTTAGCTGAACAGCGCCTGAAATTGCTGCGAAGACGACTTCTCTCTGATGAAGAGCTGTATCTGAAGTACAAGACTAACATAGACGATTACGTGAGTAAAGGTCATGCTGTACAAGTCCCTGAAGCTGAGATCGTTGTAGATGATAAACCTCTGTGGTACCTGCCTCACCATCCTGTATTCAATCCAAACAAACCTGGTAAAACACGTGTTGTTTTTGACTGCGCTGCAAGATACAAGAATACATCACTAAACGATCAGTTGCTTAGCGGTCCTGACCTGACTAACAGTATAGTAGGAGTGTTAACAAGGTTCCGTCAAGAGCAAGTCACACTAGCTTCTGATATAGAGTGCATGTTTCATCAAGTCAAAGTGCCTCCTGATGACTTCGACGCTTTCAGATTCCTCTGGTGGCCCGACAATAATTTGTACGCTGATCCAGTAGATTATCGTATGGTAGTTCATCTGTTTGGCGCCACATCCTCACCGAGCTGTTCAAGTTTCGCGTTAAGACAAACCGCAGCCGATAACGAACATTTCTTCTCTGATGAAGCTGTAAGTACAGTAAGGAACAATTTTTACGTTGATGATTGTTTAAAGTCTGTTGCTACGAGTGAACAAGCTTCTTCCCTAATACACGAACTTACAGAGATGTTAGCGAAAGGTGGATTCAGACTGACTAAGTGGCTAAGTAACCAAGCAGAAGTAATAGCGTCTATTCCAGAAAGCGAAAGATCGTCCTCCTTACTTGATCTTGATCTAGACAACGAAAGACTGCCAATCGAAAGGACACTGGGAATGAAGTGGGATATGTACTCTGACAACTTTATATTTGATGTACAGCCAAAGATAAAGCCAGCAACTCGCAGAGGAATATTGTCAGTAACCAGCTCCATCTACGATCCGTTGGGCTTCGTGTCACCTGTAGTCTTGCCTGCGAAGAAGATGATCCAAGATCTGTGCAGACAACAGCTTGATTGGGACGATCAAATCGGTAACGAAGATAATGAACGGTGGAATAAATGGAAGGAGCAACTACCTGATCTCTCTCAGCTATCAATCAACCGTTGTCTAGAACCAGCATCCTTTGGAAAGGTGACTCAAAGAGAACTGCATAACTTTGCAGATGCATCACAGTACGCGTATGGAGCTGTATCATACCTCAGATCAGTTGATGAGTCTGAGAACATTAATGTTTCGTTTCTCATGGGAAAGTCTCGTTTAGCTCACCTTCGTCCAATGACTATTCCACGTCTCGAATTGTCCGCCGCCGTGTTGGCTACAGAAATGGACAAAGCACTAAGAAACGAACTTGAACTTGAAATTGATCACTCATTTTTCTGGACCGATTCCACGTCGGTTCGCCAGTACGTAAGAAACACCAACAGAAGATTCCATACGTTTGTCGCCAATCGTTTGACAGTAATTCACGAGAATACAAAGTCTTTTCAATGGAAGTACGTTCCCTCGGAGCAAAACCCTGCTGATGTCGCTAGTCGAGGAACAACTGCGAGAGCTCTAAGTGCAAGTCAGTGGTTGTCAGGTCCACAATTCTTGTCAGAAGTAATGGCTTCCTGGCCTGCAGAGCCAGTCGCCCTTGCAATGAGTCAGTGTAGTGACGATGATCCTGAAGTCAAGACTCAATCGCAGTGTTACACTACAAATCAAGGTACCACTTCACGTGATGTCTTATCTGAGCTGATGAACAGATATTCTTGTTGGAACAAGTTGAAGAGAGCAGTGCCATGGTTGCTGAAATTCAAGCAGTGGATAGTGAGTCGCAAGGCAACTCAAGCAGCGAAGTTAACAGTGGAAGACTTACAGAATGCTGAAACCTCAATCGTAAAGCTGGTTCAAGCACAGATATTTCCTGACGTAATCAAAGTACTAACTGATTCAGAGTCTGATGAAGCACAGAATTGTGTCAAAAGAAGTCTCAAGAAGTTATCATCGTTGCAACAGCTGAATCTTTTCCTAGACGATAAAGGAGTTCTAAGAGTTGGAGGACGACTAGAGAATTGTAACTTGCCCTATGATGTCAAACATCAAATAATACTTCCAACACATCACCAAGTAACAAAGCTCGTAATTGAATCACAGCATAAAGAGATGGGACATCTCGGCGAAGCATACGTTCTTGCTAATCTGCGTCAACGCTACTGGATAGTAAAAGGGAAGTCTGCTGTACGTAACGTAATTGGACGGTGTTTTCTCTGTAAGCGAATAAACACTCTACCAGCAAAGCAAAAGATGGGTGATCTTCCGAAAGACCGACTCCTGGTAGATGAACCACCCTTTACGTCTGTTGGAGTGGATTATTTTGGCCCAATGTATGTTCGTCAAAGGCGTTCGCAAGTCAAGCGCTATGGATGTCTGTTCACGTGCCTAGTCACAAGAGCTGTACACATTAAAGTCACAGAGTCCCTCGACACAGACGCCTTTATTAATGCCTTCAGAAGATTTTCCAGCACAAGAGGAACACCTAAGGTAGTGTACAGTGATAACGGCACGATCCTTCGCGCTGGGGATAAAGAATTACGTGAGTCGATAGAGCTATGGAACCAAGACCGTATCAACAACTCTATGCTTCAGAAGAACATCAAGTGGCAGTTTAACCCACCAGCAGCTTCTCACATGGGCGGTGTATGGGAACGTGTTATACGAACCATCCACAAGATCTTGAGGGCGCTGTTGGGAAACCAAGTAGTTAGTCACGAAGTTCTGATTACGACAATGAGTGAAATACAAGCTATCCTGAATAGTTGTCCGTTGGTAGCGAGCAGTAACAGTCCACAAGACCTGGAAGCGCTTACCCCCAATCACCTGCTGTTATTGAGATGTAATCCAAGCCTACCTCCTGGAGTGTTCGACCCTTCAGATAACTACCCTAGAAGACGATGGCGCCAAGTACAGTATTTGGCTAGTCTATTCTGGAAAAGATGGCTCAAAGAGTATTTGCCAACATTGCAAATTCGCCAGAAGTGGTACACATCAGAACGAAACTTTGTCCCAGGTGATTTGGTGCTGATAGTCGATGAGAACGCTAAGAGAGGAGAGTGGCCCCTAGGTAAGGTTCTTGAAGCTAACACTGGACGAGATGGCCTGGTACGATCAGTCAAGGTCTTCACCCGTGGTTCGACCCTAACCAGACCAATCACAAAGCTGTGCTTTTTGGAACATTCATAAGAACTGTGTTATAATGACATGAAGACCGTATATAATTTAATTGTTTATAAATTCGACTTTATTGAACTTAATATTGACTTAGTAATGGACAAATGGACATTGTGACTTAAGTAGTATTATGAACCCAGTTAGTTCATGGGGAGGGTATGTAGTCACAAAATAATAATTCAAATAGTATAGGACTGTTTTCTTTAAAAGACAATAGATCTGTCATAGTCGTCATGCTCATGTGAGCATTCTTTGTAACTCATCAGTGTAAAGGACTTATGCCATGTAATATATAGTCAGTTAGCGTTTGTCACCACTAGGGCTGTGAGTAGGCTGGTTTGAGAGCCGTGTTGTGCCACAGAACTTGTAAGTATAGGTCGTTTTTTTTAGTTCGTCTATTTCTCTTAGTCGTTATCTTACACCTTGTATTTGTAATTTATTTGTAGTGACTCGCTCTTTCTGTGTGTGTGTAATTCGCCCACGTTATTTCGAATTACAACCATGAAACGTAGAGGGTATTCTGAGTAGTGGTATTACACAAATTATGGGCAAAACAATGATGTGAATTGTTTGTGGTTGTCATGACAACGCCATTAAGAAAAAAACATTTTTCAATTTTTCAGCTACGATTCATTTTAGTAAACTTTGCACACAAATAAATCGCAAGGCCAACTTGATGATAGCAAAATTGACTTATAACTAATCTTTGGCAAAAAATGAGGAAAACTACATTTCTTTTTACGTACCGTTTGTTTGTCTACAGCCGCCATATTGAATAACTAAGGAAGCCCAGGCGCAATACAGGAAGCCCACTCGTAGAGACGAATCGACCTGTGGATTTCTACTTTTTTCCACCAATTTCAGCTTATTTATTTATTTATATTATTCATTTACTTATTTGATTCACTAATATATTTTCTCATTTATTCATCTATTTATCTATCTTTTTGTTACATTAAGTTATGAATTCATGTATATATATATATATATATATATTTTTTTTTTTTTTTTCATCTCATAATTTGTTAATTGATTGGCATTCGTCATGTCTTTTATTTGGTTTTTATTTATTTATTCATTCATTTTAAATTGATTCATTCATGATTTCAATGATTCATTTATTCATTCATTCAATCATTTATTCATTTTTTCACTTACTCAATCATCATAGTTTAATAAATCAATGAATGATTGATCAGGAATGAATCAATGAAGAAATGAATAACGAATAAATAAATACATGACAAATTAGTAAGTTAGTAAATTAATTATGTATTAAATCATTAAAACATAAATGTATATATGTTGTTTAATTTATGTGCCAGTGTCCGTTTTCAAACGCACATTTGTGATCGCTCTAGAAGTACTTTCAACCCCGATTGACGTAAGAGTCTTTAAGTGACGTACCACTAGAAAAGTTAAGTGAAAAACAAAAAAATTCAAACACGGTTTTAAAATTAAAAAAATACATCCAAGCATACAACCAAAACTTGCAAAACAACAACAGCAAAAAAAACCAAAAAGAACAAAAGAAAAAGAAAAAAAAGAAAGAAAAACATACAAGCCCAACCGTCCGAACCAAAAAAGATAGTCCTTTGAAAGTCATACATCTCTTTTGCGGTTTTGCTTATTTTATCAGTGCTAGTATTTAATAATTTCTATGAGCGCAAGATATATTGCCTTATGTGTCAAAAGTAAAGAAATAAATGAATGAATGGATGAATGAATGGATGAATTAGTTAATGACAGAATAAGTGAGTGAGTGAGTTAATAAATGAATGAATAATTAATTGAATGAACAAATAAATGATTGAACGAATAAATGAATGAAAAAAAACCAAATAGTTTAATAAAATAAAATGAAAACAAATTATGAATTAATGACTTTATAAATTAATAGTAGAAAACATAGATAAAATACAAATTCAACAAATAAATAGATAAATTAAAAAAATAGTTAACTCAGTCATTCTATCAATGAATAAATAAATGAATAAATGAAAAAATAAATTAGTGAATCAAATAAATAAATGAATAAATAAAAACCAAATAAAAAACATGACGAATAAATATACATGAATTGATAACTTAATGTAACAAAAAGATAGTTAAATATATGAATAAATGAGAAAATGTATTTGTGAATCAAATAAGCAAATGAATAATATCAATAAATAGATAAGCTGAAATTCGTGGAAAAAAGTAGAAATCCGCAGGTCGATTCGTCTCTGCGAGTGGGCTTCCTGTATTGCGTGATAATTGATTTACGGCCGGTAAGCATATAGAGAATTTGTCTGCGCATGTCAGAAAATTTTAGCTCGCGGTCATGTTTATGTATTTTCTTAAGAACGTTAATGGTCTATATTCATTGTTTCACGCGCACGACCATTCGTGCGATAAACTATGTTCTATTGTAATGTATAAGTATAAAAGGAGTGATTCGTTAGTTAGTTCCATCCACGTATCGCTTAGCATTCATACGGCGGTTTATTTATGACCGTTATGACATTTTCCAAATACACGTCCTATTGGATCAATTCTTAATGCTGTGTTGTTATTCCAAGGCCGTCGAGAGCCTCGTCAAGACGACTTGTGTTTCACCTGCGGATACGCTGGACATTGGAGTAAGACGTGTAGAGTGCCCTCGTACAAGTACAAGCCTAAACCAGAACAAAGAACCAACCCCTCAAACTCGAGTACCTCTACAAAGCCACAGTCCTACTGACCTCGAAAATATCCACGATGAGCTATTGGAGTCGACTTATAATGACATTATTCAGGTAGACGAGACCGAGAACTTTGCTAAAGTTAAAGGCAATTTACGTAAACACATTCAGTTTTGGTATAATATTAGAGCATCGGAGTTTGTTTGCGACGTCATCAATGGGGGTTACAAGCTTCCGTTTGTTACGACACCCGCTAGTTGTTTCATGAATAATAACGCTTCAGCTTTAAGTAATAGTTTATTTGTTATCGATGCTATTAAGGAATTATTAGATTCAGGCCGCATTGTTGAACGTAATAAGAATGATTTAATTGTTATCAATCCACTTTCTGTTTCGGTCCAGTCTTCCGGCAAGAAAAGACTAATCCTCGACTTACGCTATGTTAACAAATTTATCCTTAAGAAAAAATTTAGATTTGAAGACTATAGAAAAGCTTTGGATTATTTCCGTCAGGGGGGTCACGCCATTAAGTTTGATTTGAAGAGCGGCTACCACCATATCGATATTTTTCCACCTCACACAGTTTTTATGGGTTTTTCATGGATATATCCAGACGGCTCTACTAGGTTTTTTTCTTACACGGTCTTACCGTTTGGGTTAAGCACGGCCCCTTACATATTTACTAAAGCACTAAGACCATTAGTTAAATATTGGAGATCACGAGGCCTTTATTGCGTTGTTTATCTTGACGACGGATTGTGTTTAGAAAGTACTTTAGACAAAGCTAAGTTTTCATCGCACCAAATTCGCGGTGATCTTCTTGCAGCGGGGTTTGTTATCAATGAAGAAAAAAGCATTTGGACCCCAGTTCAAACTATAACGTGGTTAGGCGTCATTTGGAATTTCGAATTGGGGACCATTTCCATTTCGGACGAAAGAATAAACATTCTCGAAAACAAGTTAAAATTCGCGCTAGCTAATCCAGTCATGTCCTGCAGACAATTAGCTTCCATTACCGGGTCTATTATTTCAATAAGTCCAGTGTTTGGTAATTATTGTCGTATCCTCACGAGACATTGCCAGATCGAAATAGTGGCTGCACAAAGTTGGGAATCCGAAATTATACTTGACGGTTATTGCATTTCTGAGTTAGAATTTTGGTCCAGAAATGTTAGAAAGCTAAATTCGAAAGACTGTTTTAAAGCATTTGTTCCTTCGCGCTGTATTTATTCAGATGCCAGTTCGTTCGCTTGCGGAGCATTTATTGGCGCGGATAATCCACTTATTTGCCATCGTTTATTCACTGAAGACGAGAGAAGGGCGAGTTCCACGCATAGAGAATTGTTAGCTATACAATTTAGCCTCGAGTCATTTATTAATTTAGTACAGAATTCAAAAGTTAAGTGCTATACCGATAATCAATCCACGGCTAAGATAGTCCAAGTTGGCAGCATGAAGCCGACTTTACACACTCTCGCTATCCAGATATTTGAATTTTGCTCGAAGAACAATATCGAACTGTCTATTGAATGGATTCCTAGGACACTAAAGGAAAAGGCCGACTCAATCAGTAAATTTGTCGATACAGACGACTGGCAGTTAAAATTAGATTTTTTCCACGTGTTGGACGGCCTGTGGGGCCCGCACACGGTTGATTGCTTTGCTAATTATTATAACAAGAAAACTAAAAAATTCTTCTCGAAATTTTGGAATCCAGGGACTTCGGGTGTAGATGCCTTCTATCAGTCCTGGAAGTCTGATAATTGTTTATTGGTCCCACCCGTGGACCTTGTTTGTGCAACGTTAAGAAAAATGGAAACCGAAAGCGCCAAGGGAACACTTCTCGTACCGGATTGGCCCTCATCTTCATTTTGGCCATTGTTATGGGGTCACTACGGAAATGCAATTTTATATGCAAAACGTTACAAAGGAAAAGAAGTCCTTATGCACGGGAGAAATATTAATTCCATTTTTGGTTCCCCTGATTGGGAGGGACACGTGTATGCAGTTCGTCTATCGTTTAACTAACTACTTGATTTCCCGTTTCTCTTGCCGTTTAGCACCGTTGCTAGGAGGGTTATTTATATATGGCCTCCGGGCTCACCGAGAGCAGGCCAGAACTACACGCGAGGTGTGTTTATTGACCACGGGGTTCACCGAGAACCGGTCACTAATGTTATTTGTTGTCTATTTCGTCATTTAGGTTTTGACGAAAGCCCGTTGTTGGGGTACGGTTGCCATGGATAAGAGGCGCGCACTTATAAAGGATTGTTTGAAATCTAGGGCTGTGTCCACAGCGAGAAGATATCTTCAAGAGGTGAAAAAGTTCTTTGAGTTCCTTAGAAGTCAAGACACGGTTATTACTTTGCCAGCAGACGTAACTCAAGTTGCTATTTACCTTTCAAACGTCCTGAGTAATAATCACAAGACGTCCTGCCAGATGGCCTTTTCAGCCTTGAAATGGATCCACGGTTTTCTGCCCATTGAAAATCCACTCGTAGGAGCATCTCTGTGTACCAATATAGTAGAAGCAGAAAAAAGGTATCCGAGTCCTCCAGTCATCAAAAAAGCTCCAGTAGAACTTACCGTGATTAAGAAGATCGTTTCCAGATACGCCTCACCTACAAGTACGTTAAAAGACCTTCGTCTCGCTACACTCTGTGTACTAGCCTTCGCAGGCCTGTTCAGGTCTAAGGAATTACTAGATGTCAGGGCCAACCACATTTCCGTGTGCGAAGACTATTTAGTCATACTTATACCCTCAAGCAAAACAGACGTATATAGAAAAGGTCAACATGTATTTATTACCAAAAGTAGCCAGCCTACTTGTCCCTACAGGCTGTTATTACGCTACGTAGGCGCAGCTGATATAAGACTGGACGGTAGTTCTAACGATTTTCTTTTCAGGAACGTTGTATTTCGTAAGTCGCAGCAATCTTATTCTCTAGGCACGAGACAGCTATCTTACAGCAGAGCAAGAGAATTAGTAAAAGAGTCCTTGCAAGCACTCGGACTAGACTCGTCTAAGTATGGCCTCCATAGTTTTCGTTCGGGAGGCGCGACCTCCTTAGCCAAATGCTTAGCTAAGAACCCTTCAAAAGAAAGACTGTTAAAATTACAAGGTCGCTGGAAGTCAGATCACGCCAAGAACATGTATATTGAAGATTCATTAGAAGATCGCTTATTGGCTTCCAACGCCCTAGGTTTATAGCGTAAACCATATCGTTAACTAAGATTTTGTGTTTAATACAGATTTATCTAATAATTAAGAGCCCGAACTATAAGTATATAGCCAATCTAGATATCGATTACTAGTTTACCTTTATGTAATCAGTTAATCATAATAAACCGCGTTGTATAATGTGCGATACAACCTTCCTACTTATATTGTGCTGTGTGGTTAATTAGTCCTAGAGGGGAGTAAGAAAATAATTTTCTTTCGGACGAGCTGGCGAGGGAGAATGAAAACATTTTTTTCTACGACCGGGGAACTTTTGAGTTCCAATCGCAATCTTAGTGATCTTCAATTAAGGAAAATATAAATGGATACTTTTAAGACTTTAAAAAGTCTATCACTTTGTAAGGTGCTGTGACTAAGTCAAGTGAATGTGGAGGTTTTTGATCGCAAAATAAGGACCTTAAGCATCGAGAACGAAGACGAGAACAAGGACGAGTTCAGATCTAATCAGAAAATGCGCATGTGCAGAAAGTCGTTTTTTGTGTTTTGGACGTCGATAATTAATGAAACTGACAATGCGAGGACGACGTTCACTGCAAAATTCCATTGAGCACGACCTTTTGGTGTTCGTGCGTGAAAACTCGCTCTTTGTAGATCGACTTTTCATTGAAATCTCGAGCTACAACTTCAGTGTGTGACAACTCTCTCCCAAGGTAAGGCTCGTTCTTTTGTAATAATTTTTGTAACTTATATTTTAAATATTTGAAAGTGTATAGTATTTATTCTGAGACAAGCGATTAAAATAAATTATTGTAAAAATTGCATGTGTTTGCATGCTGGGTTTATATTCAAGCATTGTGTTGTATTTTCTAGAAGCGTCAAATACAAGTTAATACAAGAACCCTCAATGAAATGAGCGCGTGTACGAAAGACAAGAAAAGAACGGTAGGTGAACTAATAGAGACCTTTAGCATCACGTTTTTTCGACTAAACCGCTAACCGCTAACCTGAAAATGTCACGTGACTTACGCCTTGCCGGCAAGACTGCGGTTCGCCGTACGAGTTTTTACCTGAGGAAGAGCCTTTTGCGGTAAGTGAAACACGGGAGGGATTTTGGAGCATTTAAATTGCTCCATTTCACATTTTTTTACACATGGTATTTTTATAAATGTGTAATAATTTTTTCCTTATTCTTGAAAGTTATTTAAAGTAAATATTTCGTTTGTTTTTATTCACAACTTTGACCGACGATCGAAGAGAGAAAAACAAACATGGCGGAATGTTGAGTGTTTGTTCTTTTTTTACCTTTTTGGTGGAATTTCAGTAGATTTTTTGATATATTGCAGTATTTCTTCTCAATAAATGGTGTTTTTTATCTATTTTAGATTAGAAAAATGCCTTTTCAATGGCCGGATGTATGGCAGGATAGTCATTTAGCCAAAGAAGTGGCTGCCAATCGCCCATCCACACCGGCTGAATGGGAAAAAGTTGGTCAATCGTTGAGCATATTATTTAGCAAAGAAGGGAATTCTGTAGAAGTGTCTGGTCGTGGATGCCGAGAACACCTAGACAGACTACTAGCAAAATATGAAGCAGAAGACAAAAAGTCATTAAGAAGGTAATTTAACTTATTTTTGATTTTTTTTAACAAAATTAAGGTTTTGATAGTTGAAGCACATTTAACTAACCTGAACTCATACAGACTTGTTTGTAATGTCATAATGTGTTTTCAATGGCTTAAAAGCTTGAGTTAAAACAAAATTGAATTTGAGGTGTGATTACTTTGAAAAGCTTGAGTTCAATCAAATCTGCAGTAAGTGAGTTCAATTAGTTGATGTAATTTAATTACATCGATAGGTTCTTAGTTGGAATACTTGCACTTTTATAGAGAACAAATATTGAAAGGGTGAAAAATTTGCACTATGTAGTTCTAAATAGCACTAATTGAACAATAGAATTAGCATAATTTGGCTCTAATTACCACTATTATACACACTTCTAGTGTTTACAAGTACTCTACTTAATAATTTATAACGAAATTACATTATAATTTGATTTTTCAGATCTGGGAGTGAAGAGCAATACACAGAACTGATGCAGCTTTTACATGATATTTCAACATATAGACGGGATATGGAAGAGAAAAAAATACAGGAAAAAAAGAGCAAGCAACAGAAAAAGATAGAGGATAAGGAAAAAGCACTAGAAATGAGAGCTGCAGCATTAAGTGGAATGTCAAGTAAGTACACTCAATTCCTCATTGTTAGTCTAATGACAGTTTTGATAAGCTTATATACATATTTTGAAATAATAATATATATGTTACCGCATTTAAATGATGCATTTATTTCTAAGCATTATTACAATTAGAGAATAGTAATTTATTAACAATTTTGCAAGCCACCTTGTCCCTTTTGAAAATTATTAATTACATCTTTTATTGTAAAAAAATAGTATATTACAATGAATGGCTCATTTTTCTAGAGAAAAAACGAGTAATTGATGAAAGTGATGAGAGCACTACTGAAGAAGAAGAGGATGATGATGCAGATCTCACAACAACTGATATCAATGGAAAAAAAGGTTAGAGTATTCAAGCATGGCTGAACAATAAAAAGCGTGACTGTAGAATGTAAATTTAGAGAAAATACACAAATATTTGAGTATTAGGATTTCTGTAGCAACAAATACCACAAAAAATTGAACAAATTGACAAATATACATTATCATAGCTATGAAGATTGAAATATTTGTTGCTTTGGTCAGGCCATTAAAAGGTTCTTAGAATAGCCGAGTCTATGGAAGTAAATAGGTGGGACAACAGTAACTAAAATGGGCTCCATAGAGAAAATTCAAAAAGACAAAAATTGGAATTTACCAATTCTAAATCAAAGCAAGAGGAAAAGGAATTCAAGGCTGTGGACCCTTTGTTAAAGACACTCGTGCATTTCAACTCATTATTTCAACTTAGTTATGATTTTTTGACACATTTATGAAAATAATACATTTTTAAATTAACATCTATACTTTTTTTACACAGGAAAGAAAATTAAGCCTAAGAAAAGAGCAAGCAAATTGTCAGCCATCGAGTTACTAGCCAATAAATACCAACAAAAAGCAGAATATAAGGAGAAAGAATTAAATTTGCGGAGAAGGGAGCTGGAGTTGCAACAAAAGCGATTTGAAGCAGAAGCTGATGAAAGAAAAGCTAAATTGCAGTTGGAGTTAGATGAAAGACGAGCAGTATTGGCAATTCTAAAAGACAGACTTTAGATTTTAAGCAAGCATGCTTTTATTTTGATTTTTGTACTTCAGTTATTGTTTACATCTCTATGTCAGCTGTTTTATGACAATGTTATGATTATTTCAAAAATGAGTGACCGTATTTATTGAGCTTCACTGTTTTCAAGCTTTACCAACTTTCTTTTACTTTTTCATCGGAGACGATAATTTATAAAAAAAGTTATTGACAATGTTTTACAAAATAGATCAATAAATGTGAAGTTGTGTTTTGCATGGCAGTTTATTGATTGGAGAGATATGTTTCTAATGAAGGTGGGTCCAATCCAAAAAATGTACTTGTTTGGGAGCCATAAAGACAAGTATGACAATTAACCAAAATAGATGCTACTAAATAATATTTTGCTATAGGCTGCAA
This sequence comes from Diadumene lineata, assembly GCA_918843875.1. Classification (NCBI taxonomy): domain Eukaryota; kingdom Metazoa; phylum Cnidaria; class Anthozoa; order Actiniaria; family Diadumenidae; genus Diadumene; species Diadumene lineata. Next base: position 7,852,845 of record OU974074.1, on the reverse strand, counting down.
AAAAAGTTTTAAGTTTTGCTTGAAATCTAAAAAAGCAAAAAGTTTGGTGATTTTCCCAAATGCCCATTCGACACTGACTCGGACTTTACTCATTAAGCTATTGAACTGTTGTTCATCAGCATTCAGTTGGGCCCCACGAAATGGGGAGAGGATATGACGCATCAGACCATATGCGGGGTCGCCATATACAACGTATGGGTCTCCGTTTGCCTTTTCAAATTGCTGCAACTTGGGTAGTAATCCACTTTCTCCAAGCATGAATGCATCGTGCCGCCTTCCCTCTATGGGTCCAAATAAATGGGCGATCAGACCATTGGGAGCTACTACAGACTAAAAAAAACATTAACGTACAAATTGAGTTACACATTTGAGTATCTTAACTGAGAATATGTTTAGAATGTTACCTGAAATTTTAAACAATGTGTTCGCTTATGTCCACTAAACATTATCCGTTGGTTATGTGTAGGGCGAGCAATAGGCCGTGTTGTACCATCAATAAAACCCCAACATTGTTCTAGGGGCGCACCTTTGTCGTGTATCACTCGAGAAAACAGCTCTGGGTCAAGCCAGACAAGATCTAGTGACTGAATTAGATGTGCAAAACGATCATAGATATCATCCATAATCTATAAGAAGAAAACCAAACAAGACAAGTTACATATTCAATAAATTGTCCTAGAGATATCAATATGGACAGTTTACATATCATGCATCATTACAATAAATTAAAAATTATCTAAAGTTAAAAACTGTTTTAAAACGGAAAAAGAAGCATAAAGTTTCAGTTTATTAGTGTCAAACCTTACAGCAGTCGCCATTTTGACAATGCTTTCCCATGATTCTCTGCGTTCCCGTGACGTCAAGCTAAATCTTCAAAAACCCTATCACCTCTAACGGCAAACGCCAAACTTCAAACAGCGGTTTGCGGTATCTGAGAAAAACGTGATGCTAAAAGTCTCTAATTATGATACGCAAACTTTAAAATGTGTTGACAACATTATCCGATGGCTATGGCTGTCTTCAGAGGACGCTCATGCTTCGGATCTTCTAAATATCCCTTTTGTAGAGCTATCAAACAACTAATTTTATAAAAAAATTGCGAATGAGCAAAAACAAAACTTTATAATGAAAGTTTAGTCCTGGTTTATTGCACATAGGTAAGAATGGTTGTCAGTTTATCTGAAAACTTGTACATTTTGACGTATACACATGGCAAAGAACAAGAAACAAAATCAGAAAATGCCCCAAAACAAAATAGAAGGTTTTTCGTAATGATTTATATAGCTCATTTTACATACAAGTAAATTACCATGCCTTATACTTGTTTTATAACTGTTATATTTTTTCAAAAACAAAATTTAAAGTTTAATTTTCCATGGATTTGTTCACTAGAGTGCACGCACTAAAAGTGTGCAACATAAATACCGATAAAGAGTGCTATTTTATGCTAATTCTATTGTTTTCTTTTGTTTAATTAGTGCTATTTACTACTAAATAGTGACAACTGTTGCACACATTTAGTGTTTACACTCTAATATGTAGGAGTATTTTGTCGATGAGAACCATAGAAAAACTATATGAGAGCGGCGTTTAATTGCCATTTTGCACGCTTATCGAAATTCTTGTCATTTTCCTGATAAGCAAAATAAATATAAGCAAAAGTTCGTTGCCTACCAAACTGGAATGACTTGATAATCTAATTCTTTATTGATTCCGTGCATTTAGAAACAAGATTCATATATTTTTTTACACGTGTTTTTTCCGTGTGTTTGGGGGCATATTTTCAATAAACTGTATTCATTTTACTTTGCAGTTATTCATTTGGAAGGAACATCATCAGTTGATGCTGATGAAAGAATCCGTCGTGGTGGAGCCATTTGCCAAAAAAACGAGTTCGTTAGATGCAGGAAAAGCATGGCAACAAGTTGCTGACAACTTAAACAGCTCTGGCCAAGGCTTTCAAGTTTCAAAACGAAGTTGCAGAGAACGTTTTAAAAAACTCATCGACGAATTCAAATCAAGGCAAAACGAAGGAAAACAAAGTAGTGGAACTGACGAGGAATATAACGAAATGGATCGTGTGTGTCAAGATATCGTTGAGCGCATCGAAGAGGTTAATAAAATGCGTCATGATGAAAAAGATAACACAAATGAAGCAACAGCCGCAAAGATGAGGGAGCTAGCCATGAAATCCCTTGGATCCAAGAGAAAGAAACAAATAAGTGACGATGATAATGATCATGAAGAGGATGATAACGATGATCCAGAGATAAACGAAAAAAGGGTGAGAAGGAAGTCGTCAGATTCTCTTGCACTTCTTAAAGATAGCATAACTCAAAGAGTGAAAGATTCACAACAAGAAAGAGAGATGAGACAGAAAGAGCTCGATCTGCGTCAAGATGAGTTGAAATTGCAAAGGGAACAACAACAACAAATGTCAACTATGGTTATGCAGATGATGCAGAATCAGCAACAGATGATGGCGGGACTTTTCAACCATATCACCAAGAAAGACTAAATTCTCATGTTAAAATTGAAAAGTATTGTTTCGTTTAATGTCTGAATTGTGTCGACTGCATGCTGATCTCACAAATATGAGAAACATAGCATTGTTTCTACATGTGTGATTAGCTTTTTTTATGTTTCGACAAAATGTCACTTATATTAACACCTTATAGTTATTGTACTTTTTTACGTCTTTTTGAGTGCACGTCCCATAAATGTGACACAAATCTTAACTATTGAGTGCCTAATAAATTTTACTTATCAACTATATGCTACTCACTATGAGGCACTCACAAGCACAAACACAAAGAGTTCATGACTTCTATAATATTATGCAACTATTATTATATTTATTCCTTATAAATTCTTAGTAAGATTCAAACTAGATACTAGTTGCGCTGAATGGTTGAGACTAGTTTAACTAATGTGCAGTGCACTATATAGGCGGTGTTGCAATTAATGTATTATTGTTGATTTTAAAATACATTCCCATTTTCTATTTTCCGTGTAATGTAATCTATTTCTTCAACTGGTTAATTCTTGACTAAGGTTCACCTATAGTAAGTACAAATTATGTCTTTAATGGGAAATTATATTCATAGAAAGTAGTCTCTGACGTTTGGTGGTTCGAGGTTAAAATAGGTGCTGATTTGACTTCCATAAAAACAAGTTAGTGCATTTCGCAGTAAAGTTGCAACGAGATAAAATTTAGCAACTGCACTTAATCCAATCTTTAACTTCCTCTTGCTATCGAATATTCCCCAGTTTTGCACTATCTCCCGAAATGCCCATTCAACAGAGACCCTTACGTTGGACATTGAAGTATTAAAAAGGTGTTGCTGTGGAGTGAAGTTTATACCGTTTCGGTAAGGAGTTTGGAGGTGAATTCGTAAAGGATAGGCGGTGTCTCCATAAACACACAAAGGATCACCATTAACAGCCCATGAATGTCTTTCTAACTCATCGTACAAGCCAGACATCCTCAAAATCGCTGCATCATGTCTTCTTCCCTCTATAATTAAAATAAAAAAAAGTCGCATTTTGTCCTGAATCATCAAAATAAAATTCCGTTATATTGAATCTTACCAACGGGTCCATACATCCAGGCAGTCAGTCCATTGGCGGCAATAACCTGTTCAAATTTTAAGCAATGAACTCGTTTGTGACCATTGTAGAACAACCCCTGATGTTCACTTGGTCTGCTAATGGGTCGTATCTGAACAAAACATAAGATAAGTCATTTATCGAGCATGATCGTCATCTATCCCAGTTATCCACTGCACATGACATGTCAATAGCCCTGACGCAAGATTATGTTTTATCCCCGTCTCCATACGAGTTTTTAAAGTCCTTTAATGTTCAAACTTTTTTATATTCCCTAGAGAATACAGGAACAATAGTCATAATTAGTGAACAAAAAGCAATGTGAAAAGGATTCTGGTCCAGAGACAAGGGTAAAACGTCATCACGCTTCAGGCTTGCTAGTCTCGCTCGCATTCGTGACATGTCACACAACACTGAGTTCCTCAGCTGATATATGTGAGCGAGACAAGGTTTTGTGTTCTTCAAGAATATTGTTCGTTTTAAAATAATACACTTGAATTAGATAAACAGGCAACCAAAGTCGATTTCCAACTTACCGTGCCGTCTAGAAATCCCCAACAATTTGCTAATGCAGCACCTTTATTAAACACAGCCTGAGCCATTTCACCTAGTTTATCAGATGAAAGCCAGCCTTGATCTAATGTATGAAGTAAATGTCCAAAACGGTCATAAACTACGCTGACAACCTCATTAAATATTAGGCTCAACTCGGGTACAGCACGACCAAATTGACGAACCATGTCACTGTACCTACAAGGACTTGATAGCTTACGAAGCATGATACATAGTGCTTCTTCTTTACCAGCCGCTGTTCGGTTATAGCATGTCAGTTTATCTGGAAGCTCTAGTAAATTAGCTACGTATGGCACATCGAGCTTTGCAAAACGGTAGTCGGTCCAGCAGTAAGCACTTGTTATTGCATTTAAATCGAACCTGGAGTAGTCTGCATGGCAAAAATCGTGATTTTTAGGTTCGAACTCATCTATAAGAATGCAGCATTCCTCTGGATATATCAACTCTGCGTCACACGCTAAAACGAGAGCTTCCTGGAGTTGTCTGAACGACATGACTAGTTGTTACACGTGTAAGAAATTGATAATGAGGAAATGTACACTATAATTACAAACAAAAGATGTCGTCCTCTAAAACAAAGACGACTAACTCTCGTCTTCGTCCTCGTTTTCGTTCTCGGTGCTTAAGGTCCTTAATATTTTTGAGCAAAAGTCCGCAAAACGAAGAAGAAAAACACAAACCTACTGCATTCGTGTGAGGACTGCTGCCATAATAAAAGAAATAGCAGAAAACTTTTTCCACAGATTAAGAATCAAAGGTCATGAGAATTATGTGGTACAGAATGATTTCTTATTGAGGATCGATTTTGTTGGGTGATGAGCAGATTATTTGCGCATTTTGCAAGTTTTGGTCAACTCTTGATCTCCTTCTTGATAAGCGGTATGTTTGAGGGGCTGCGCCGAAGATAAATATAACTGATGAGAGTCGTCAAACTACATTCTACATCACAGCATAGTTATTTTTTTAAAAAAAAAAGATTGGCCAAAACGTGATATTGCGATATTTGTTGACGCCATGGTTGTGTTTCTCCTCTTCAAATTTTGTAATTTTCTGGTCGGGCTTTTGTTGATATACTTCTATCTTCACTAAATATAAACTTTAACTCAAGCACGGAGAAGATTTGTCAGTCTTACTCTTTGGTCAATTTTTTCGTATAAATTTGAAGAAAAGTCGAGCTTGAATGTATGCGCCGTTAAGTTTTTCCTTGGTATGCTTTCTTTAATAATCGTAGATTAGTATTATACTTTTGGTTTTCGATAGAGTATTGGCCAAAATCTTTGATCGACAGTCAAAGACGACCTAGTGTTGTTGTGAAAGCGGCCATATTGCAGAATCTTGCAAATACTTCATGGTTATAAACAAACAAATTGTTATGCTAATGTCCAATAAGAACTATAATAAGCCGTACGGAAATAACGGCCAATCACTGTATGGTTTGAACAGAGACTTTCGTCACCTGAAGTATCGCTTTTGTAAATTGGAATTAAAAGGGATTTAGAAGGTATTTTTTTCGCGCGATTATAGCGGCTTCTACCATGCGCAGACAAATTCTCTATATGCTCGGCCAGTATAATTCTACCGACATCATCTTTTGTTTAAGTTCACTCATGCAACTTTGAATATATTAAAAACCAAAAACACGAATGGATCACGAACAAATTCGTGGCCTCTCGGTAGGCATTCGGTTGTTACCAAATGCTACTGTGTGTAGACTCCATGGAGCATATACATCAGCAGACTTGTTTTACTGTGGAAGAGGGGGAGAGTAGTTTGAAGAATAGTAGGCACGAGGTCTTGTAGTGTAGTTCTCAATCCAAAATGTCTTCGAAAGTAGCATATTACATTGTCTGTATCAGGCAATTTTACATTTGTTATGTTATTACAAAAAAATTAAATTTAAATGATGTAGTTGTTGGTAATAATTTAATAACATATAACTTTTTAATGTATGATTTTAAATGTTATATTTTAGAGGTTGAGGTGCGGCCACCACAGGAACAAGTTCCAAGAATACCAGTTGAAAATGATTATTTCGATGCACCAGATCATGGTATGTCAGTACTGCTATACCACTGGGGCTGGTTGTACAAACCTTAGCTAAAGTTATCCACTGGTTAAAGTTAGCCACTTCATAGAAACTCTTTAAGGCCGGCACACACTAGGCGACAAGTCACAGCGACTTGTCCCCGCGACATGTCGCAGCGACAATTTCCTCCTGTGTGTACTAACTTTTTTTGGCGAAAATTGTTGTCGCCGCGACAGAATTTTGTTGCTGCAACTTGCCGCAAGAAATCCAACTGGTTGGGATTGCTGAACCAGTGCACACTGAGGGACATGTTGCGGGGAGAAGTCGCTGCGACTTGTCGCATAGTGTGTGCCGGCCTTTAGAATTTATCTGGTGGGTAGGGATTTATCTGGTGGATAGCACAATTCATGCTTTGTACACCCGGCCCCTGAAACACAGCTAAATAATATCCTTGTACTTATGGTTAAACAATTTTTCATCAGGACATGCCAGTGGGAAGTCTGCACTGCGTATCTGAGATATATTGTAACACAGAAGGCAAAATATGGTTGATTTTGCTTAAGGTGGCTCGACACAGTTTCGGAAAGCTACAACTAGGCTCTGCAAAATTACAAATAGATTATGAAATCGTTCAACTTGACAATGTTCCTCTATCTATATTGAAACAATTTTTTCATGAAAGTTTACCTGATAAGTGAAGTTTAAAATGATGGGTATTTTGGGCAGATTCTCATTAATATTCATGAGTCATGGGGAATTCCTGAAAAAACGGGTTTCGAGTTTTATCTCCGAAATTCGCCCATAGATTTTTGTCAAACTTTCATATGTCACTGGCAACGGAGTTTCAAGAATTTAAATCTGGGAATTTTTGATTAAATTATGCTTCAAAGTTTGTTTTGGTTTTTCGGACTCTGTTCAATGTACAACAAAAAATGAGGCGTAGAAAAATAACGGTTGATGTAATCATTTAAAGTTTTTACACAAACAATGACCCATGTCTCAGGTTTATTGCAAGCAAATTTGAAATCGTTAGTTTAAATAGTCTTTCTAGGTAGCGAAAAATCAAGGATAAATAGTGATAACTCAACGGATGCGGCTTTTGTCCCGCACATGTCCCGAGCTGAGTAAAATCTTAATAAATTTATATAATGTCATTTCATGCAGTCGCTGTCTGTAGCGAATCGCATCCAAGCAGCTTTTTTATTTACAAAAAGTGCGTAAAAGCTAATCTATTCCGTCAAAAAAGGAAATAAAGATAAAGGAAAATGAAGAATAATTCATTCTTATCCAGTTTTTTTCTTAATATTTGCAAGTTAAATCATCCTCATTTTTTCTTTCACTGCTGCTCGTCGACAATGTGTTATTTTGTTTGCGGTCTTATTAGAGTACACGCACTAAAAGTGTGCAACATAAATACCACTAAATAGTGCTATTTTATGCTTATTCTATTGTTTTCTTTTGTTTAATTAACTAATCAAAAACAGTTTTGCGTGTTTGATACTCTGATCAAAACACCCAGGATGTTGACAGAACACAAGAGGGAGGTAGGAAACCTTGACACATAGCTGAGGTTTCCAGCTTCTTGAGTGTTCTGTAAACATCCCAAGTGTTTTGTTTGAGCAGAGTTCCAAACACCGAAAATTGTTTTTTATTTATTTTATAAAATACCAAACGCATGAAAATAGCAAAAAAAGTGAATTCAAAGTAAATTCGCCCTATGTTACATTTTACACAAACTGTCCAATAAGTTCACACGATAGATTAGGATTTTTATGATTTGTTTTTCAACCAATCACAGCGTGCATACTATCCCAATTTTCTTATAAGAACCAATCAAAGTGGTGTGGTAATGTAATAACAGTTATGACGGTATTTTACATATACATTACTGTACTTATGTAGGTCAATGTGTCATCATCATTATTGTTTACATTTTGCTTCAATAGCTTCAAAAATGTTACTTTTGACGGGGCAGGAGGGGATGAGGCAAAATGCAATTGCAAAGAACACAAGGTCAGTGACAATATTGATTAGTGATATACACATTTTTGCATGCATGTTGAATTTGATGAGGAAGCAAATCATGCCGACTGATAGAAAAAGTTACCCGCATGGATTAAAAAATAAAATTTCCTATATGTGTGAGACCTAGAGAGCCCAAAAAGTATACCTTTGTTGGGATTGGTCGTAATCGGCTAGTGTAATCTCAAAAAAGCAAAACATGCCGACTGATAGAAAAAGTTACCAGAATGGATTAAAAATTATATTTCCTATATGTGTGAGACCTAGAGAGCCCAAAAAGTATACCTTTGTTGGGATTGGTCGTAATCGGCTACTGTAATCTCAAAAAAGCAAAACATGCCGACTGATAGAAAAAGTTACCCGAATGGATTAAAAATTATATTTCCTATATGTGTGAGGCCTACAGTCAAGTCCAAAAATGTATCAAAACATATAAAAATTTATACTGGTAGTAATTTTCATTAATATTTTAGTTTGTATTGACTGGAATGTTTTATTGATTTTTTGGTGTTGGTTGAGCTGATAGTTTATAATTATCAAAACGAAAAAAAATGCTTAAAGCGAGTTGTTAATATTTTTCTATAAATAATGTTCAAGTTCAAGTTTCAAGTTTATTTTTAATAATAGAAAAAAATACAATTAACAATTCCAGTGACCTGCATATTGTTAAAACTAATCGTAGGCAGGCCACTGTATTAAATAAAGTGTTATATATGATTTAGTTTAATTGATAATAATAATAATAAAAATAATAATATTGACTAGAAAAAAAAAGAAAGAAAGAGAAGAGAAAAAAACATGGTTCATATGTATATACAAAGTTATATAACTACAGCTGGCTTGAAGTCAGGTTGTTGCGATGGAGTGGGCAGAGATTTGTTTCAAGCTTGTTCTACACATGTTTAAAATAGTTTGGAAGTAACTGTATAACCTTTTCAATCTCAAAATAGGACTCCTCACTCTGAAGCATTGAATATAGTGTTTTTTCATCTTTTTTTTAAAAATGTTTGCAACTTTCTCTAATTGAATAAGGTATAGAGTTCCAAAGTCTCGTACCAGTTCTAGAAAAAGATTTTAATTGAGTTTTCAGCCTTGACGGCTGAGTGTACAATTGGTTAATAGCTGCGGAGCGTGTATTATAGGAGTGGACGTCTTTATTTGATGTCAGTAACCGTGTAAGGTTTTTGGGACATTTTCCATTGACAACATCATGAGCAAGATTGGCAACAGATAAGCAATATAATATATTCAATGGTGGAATATTAGATTTTATGAATAAAGGGATTGCACTTTCTCTGTGATTTGCAAAAAAAGATAAATCTAAGTACACGTTTTTGTAAAAGTAAGATTTTGTTAAGGGGTGACTTAGATGCCTGGCCCCAGGCTAGAATTCCATAGTTTAAGTATGGGTGAATAAGTGCCCAATAGAGTGTTATCAAGGTTTGTTGAGGTACCGAATGTCTCAGTTTTGCAAAACGTCCAACCGTTTTATCTACTTTTGTGCTAATATAATCTATTTGATTTCTCCAATAAAGGCGACTATCCATTAGTAAACCTAGGCCTATTTTACATTGTCTTTGTTTTCTAAACTCATGTAATGTCCTGTGTTGTTGTTAAGTAGTTTGATGTTAAGGGGAGAGGTGATCTTTTTTTGATAGGGTCGAAATATGACAAAGTTTGATTTTTTAATGTTTAAGGTTAATTTATTAGCAGTCAACCATTCATTATTAATGAAAGTTCAGTATTGACTGTTGATTCAAGTGTTTTTAAGTTTCTATTAGCATAAAGCAAATTAGTGTCGTCAGCGAAAAGAAAGAATTTTAATTTTGTGGATGCTTTCGTTATGTCATTGATGTATAATAAAAACAATAGGGGACCCAGGACAGATCCCTGGGGAACTCCAAGGGGATTAAAGTCTTTTGTACTAATAAAACCATTAATTTCTGTTGTCTGTGTTCTATTTAAAAGATAAGATTTAAACCATTCATTAACTATTCCTCTTATTCCATAACAATCAAGTTTTTTAAGTAAAATTTGATGGTCAACTGTATCAAAAGCCTTCTTAAGGTCGACAAAGACAGCACATGTAAAAAGTTTATAGTCCATATTGTGTTGTATCGTGCTTATTATGTCAAGAATTGCATGATTTGTGGATGAACCAGATCTAAAGCCATATTGAGCATCATCTAGAAGGTTATGTTTGTTGATAAATTGGATAAGACGGTTATACATCAGTTTTTCAAAAACTCGGTTCAGGTTTGATAAAAGCGAAATTGGTCTATAGTTATCTGGATCTGTTTCATCACCAACCTTAAAAATAGGGGTGACTTTTGATATCTTTAGTTTAGACGGATATTTACCCTGTATTATAGAAGTATTGAAGATTTCAGTGAGCGGCTTTTTTTTAGTAGATGTTTGGCACATTTTAAAAGCGTGACAGGAAATGAATAAAGTCCATATGATTTGTTGTGTGGACTAAAAAAGAAAGAATTTCTCTGATCGACGCTTCTCAAGTAACTGGAAAAAAGTGTGGTAGAATCTGGAACTTGAGCAGCGAGGTCTTGCCCTATTGAAACAAAATGTTTATTCATTACACTGGCTAGCTTGCTATTATCCTTGATAACAGTATTAGTATTTTGATCCTTTAGGCATGTAATTTTTTTTGTAAGATATCTTTTTATTGCTTATTAATGAATTAATACCCTGCCATGTTCTTTTGATGTTATTTATATTGTCACTGAAGAAGTCATGAAGATAAAGTTTTTTACTAAGACGGATTAAGTTTGCGATTTTATTTCTATATAATTTATATGTGCTTCTATCTCCTGCAACAAATAGATTATTTTTGATTTTTATCGATCTTTTTATACCTTTAGTAATCCAAGGTTTAGAAAATTGTTTCATCGTGCGTTTAGACGGCGTTTTAAGAGGTGCATGTTTATTGATAAGCTTGTTTACCTTTTTATAGAAACAATTAAAAACTAGGTCTATATCACCCTTAATGGAGAAATCAAGATTGGCTAGTTCATTTAAGAAACACTCTTCAGAAAAGTTCGAAAAAGATCTAATTTTTTTTTAGATTTAGACATTTTTGTAGACGGAGGTGTTAATATACAAAATTGTGTGTAATGATCACTAATGTCGGATATAATGTTGCCACTTACTACATGCTGCTCTGGACAATTTATAAAAATTTTGTCAATTAAGGTTGCGGAATTTCTATGTACTCGAGTAGCTTTATCTATAGTCGGTATAAAATAACAGCTCTGCAAAGAAAGCAAAAAATTAGGACTGTACTTGCATGATTCAGATTTGAGGAGGTCCAGATTGAAATCTCCAAGGATATACACAGGTTTCCCGTCAGAATACTTTTCTAAGGCCTCATCAAAGTAAGTAAGAAAAGAATTTGGAGAGTTGTGTTGCCGATAGATAATACCACATATTATATTTTTCTTATTATGAAAATGAATCTCAACCCACATCGCTTGAAATGCTTCATTAGATATTTTTCGATTACTGTGTATTGAAGTTTGTCATTTATGTACATTCCAACACCCCCAAACAACAGAGGCGTTGGAACGTGTTCAAAATGGTATCCAGGAATATTCAAATTTATGGTTGTTTGTTTTGATGAACTGCTTAATTTAGTTTCACTTATTCCTAAAATGTCGAACTCAAAATTTAATTCATCAAGCAAATGCGCCTGTAAATCATCCAAGTGTAATGGCAAACTTCTGACGTTATTATGTAAAATCGAAAATGATTTTTCCGATGATTTTTAAGAGCATTAAAGCTAGAGGGTGAATGATAATTAGCGCTTATTCGATTATTGCATTGAAAGTCAGGATTTATATTAGAGTTTTGACTAGTGTTCAGTGAAAAAATATCCAAGTCATATAGACTGTGCAGTTTTTCTAGATATCGTTTCGTTGGTAAATTGACATTCTCTTTCGATGTACGCATTATGGGCTAAATGTGCATTCCTTTGTAATGCTAAGGTCAGCGGTCACACTTCAAAGCATAATATTGTTATGCAAATGAGTTCAATATAAATAGTCTTAGGCAATCGCCATGAACCATTCTTCCTTTAGTGCACGAGTCAGCGAGCACATAAACATTTGTTTTTACGTTAAAATATAGAGAAGAATTTTCAACTCTGCAAGAACCATGTCGAAGAAGACATTATCTGCGGATGAAATTACCGTTCATGTTGATAACTCTTCGCTCGAAGCGAGCGCCGAAGAGATATTACTCGCCGAAGAAGAGCCGGCTGAAGATGAAAATTGTGTCGAACTCGACATAAAGGAACTCAAAGACGAGATTGGAATTCCATCAATTCTCTCGTCAGTAGAAGAGATTAAAGCTCTGGTCCACGAAGTCGTGGGAAAGCGGAAAGCTACTTCGCATTCAGAGCAAAATTCTGCAAAGAAAACGCGGTCGGAAGAAGCTTCCGAACCTCGTGCTAACCACTCTGAGTTCGACCCGACTGAATCAGTCGAAGTCGAAGTACCTCCAGAGAACGAGGATATAGTATTTCCAGCAGTTTTCGACGACTCTGAAGCAAGCGGACCCAAAATATGTGAAAAGTTGGCGTCCCGAGTAAACGAAGCATGTATTGGCTATTGAGTCGAAAATGAAAGAGTTGGAGGCGAAATATCACACTCCAGAAAACTGCACGAACCTATGTGTTCCGAAAGTAAACCCAGAGTTGTGGCATGACCTGCAAAGACCCTCTAAAACGAAGGATTTGGCACTTCAAGAAGTACAAAGAGGTATAGTTAAGGCTACACAGCCAATACTTTCTATACTCGAAGAAGCTCTTGCAGCTCAAAAACGTAAAGAGACTATTGAGCCGAGTACTATCGTGACCAAATTAGCGGATAGCGTTACTCTGTTGTGTCACGCAAGTTACAAGACATCCATGACTAGGAGAGAAACTCTCAAAGATGTCATTAATACAAATTATCGTTCTGTTTGTGGTCAGAATACACCTCTTGGAAAATGTTTGTTTGGAGATGAATTGCCTCAGCATATTAAGAATATTGCAGAGGTAAATAAGCTATCTAACAAGATAAGCTCTAGCCAACAAGCTAGTTCCTCATCAGGAAAACGTGACAAAGACTCTTTCAAGGGTCTGTCATCTGGTAAAGGAAAGAGGTCGTATTTTTTAAGTTACGGCGGAAATCGTCATCGCCCTCGCAACCGAAAGGAAAGTTACCAGACAAACAAGTCATCAAGCACGACAACAAAGTAATTCAAGAACAAGACCCAAACAATTCTAATATGGTATGTAAATTCTCAATACCTGTTAGTGCGTATGCTGGAAATCTAGCTAAACGCATGGTCACATGGCGTAAAATTACCAGTGACCCTTGGGTATTAGAAACAATTTCAGGTTATCACCTTGAATTTGAAAATGGTTTTGTTCCAATTCAACCTGTTTGCCAAATCCTCCAAGGCTGAATCAGCACGAGAAGAGTATAATGAACAGTGAGATTGAAAAACTCCTGTTAAAGGGTGCTGTTGAAGTGATATATCATTGCCCAGGAGAGTATATCTCTAATATGTTTCTAGTACCCAAGAAAACTGGTGATCTTAGGCCAGTAATCAACCTGAAACCCTTAAACGAGTTTGTAGCCAAAATTCACTTTAAAATGGAAGGTATCCATCTTGTGCATGATTTAGTAGCACCGGGTGATTACATGGCAACAATAGACCTCAAGGATGCATACTTTAGTGTACCAATATTCCCCAGAGACAGGAAATATTTCCGATTCTTCTGGGATAAAACATTGTATCAGTTTACTTGCCTCCCTTTTGGCTACAGCCTCGCGCCTCGAGGGTATTCACTAAAGTCATGAAACCAGTCACGGCAACCTTGCATGCTCAGGGTGTTCGTACTATCATATTTATCGATGATATATTAGTGATCGGTGCAACCGCTAAAGAATGTTCCTCCAATGTATCTATGATAATCAAACTGTTGGAGAGTCTTGGATTTCTCATTAATTATGAGAAATCCTCATTAAACCCTTCTCAATCAGCGTTGTATTTGGGCTTTATGATCACGTCAGTCCCATGTACTACCAGAGGCAAAGGTTAACAAAATCATTCTAGCTTGTCAAAATCTGCTCAAACTAGAACAGGTTACCTTATGTGATATTGCTCATGTGACAGGTTTGCTTGTGTCTGCCTTTCCAGCAGTGAGATATTTAGAACTCTATTATAGATCCATAGAATATTGCAAATCACATGAGCTTCATTTAGGAGGCAGTTTTGATGATGTGGTCTGTCTAAGCAATCAAGCAAGACATGACTTAAAATGGGTAATTTGCAATATCAGACACCATAATGGTAAATCATATAGGGAATTACCTATTGACCTCGTTATTGAATGTGATGCCAGTAATACTGGCTGGGGGGCAGCTTGTAATGGTGTGAAAGCTTATGGTGAATGGTCGCTAGAAGAGTCAGAGCAACACATAAATTTTAAAGAATTACAAGCTGCATTTTTTGCTGTTCAATCTTTTTATCTGCTGCACAAAAGTATACATCACATTCGACTGAAGTTGGATAATTCCACAGCAGTTGCAAATATCAATAACTATGGTAGCATTAAGTCGCCAGCGTTAAACAAGCTTTCTCGTGAACTTTGGGAATGGTGTTTGAATAAGAACATCCACCTTAGTGCAGAGCACATACCAGGGGTCAGTAATTGTACTGCTGATTACCTATCCAGAAAAGATAGATCCACCCTAGAGTGGTGTCTGAATGATGACATTTTGAAGTATATATGCAAAATGTCTTTTCAGCCTAGCATAGATCTGTTTGCATCTCGCTTAAATGCTAAATTTGACTTATTTGTATCATGGCATCCTGAACCAGGATGTCACAGTGTAAATGCATTTAATTTGTGCTGGACAACTTACCAATGTTATGCATTTCTCCCCTTTTGTTTGATTGGCAGAGTGTTAACAAAGATTCAAGAAGACCATGTGGACCAATTTCTATTGATTGCACCGACTTGGCCAACCCAAACATGGTATGCAACATTACTGAACCTGACGGTCAGGAAGCCCATCCTATTGCCAACAGTGGAGAACCTAGTGTATCTTGTCAACAGACCTACAGCACATCCTCTACTGCACCAGCTCCACTTAGCCGCATGGATATTATCATCCCATGCCTCCAAAAGAGAGGCCTTTCTGAGAGAGCAACCCAACTTGTATGCTCGTCATGGTCAAAAGGCACAGATAAACAGTATAGTCCAGTATGGAAGAAATGGAGTAGCTGGTGTTGTACAGAACAAATTGATCCACTTCGACCATCTCCAGAGCAATTAGCAAACTTCTTATCATTTGAGTTTGAACAGAACAAGAGCTACAGCACTCTGAACATGTATAGATCAGCCATTTCTTCTACAGTTCACTTGTTGGAGGGTACTAAAATTGGAGAACACCCAGTTATAACTAGATGCCTGAAAGGTATTTACTTATGTAAGCCCCCCACTCCTAGATACCAATTCACTTGGGATGTTTCCATGGTAACAAGTTATCTTTCATCACAAAGTCCTTTGAAAGACCTCAGCCTAAAGAGACTAACTCTCAAAAATGCTGTTATGTTCACTGGTTCGTGCTCAACGAGAACAAACACTTTGTTTACTAGACCTAAACTGCAAAACAGATTTGCAAGAGGCTACTAAATTTGTTATTTCTGAATGCCATAAGACATCCAAACCTGGAAAGACACTAGAAGTATTCATACCAATTTTACCTGGGAATGTAGACCTTTGTCCCAAATCAACTCTTGATGAATACCTGCATCGCACTGAACACTTACGAGACAAACACTCTTCAAAGGTTTTTATATCATATGTGAAACCCCACAAAGAAATTTCAACTTCAACATTTGCAAGATGGATTAAAGAGGTATTGAAACTTTCTGGAATTGACACTAATATATTCAAGGCACATAGTGTGAGGGGGGCAGCAACGTCTGCATTATACTCTAGAGGTGCTAATCTCAAGGACATTCTGCGATTAGCAAATTGGTCAAATGAGAACACTTTCCAAAGATTCTATAATAGAAGTAATTCACATGAAGTTGTTGGTCGATTAGTATTACAATGACCAAATTGTTTAAATTATTGTTACAGTTTACAATAAACAAGTTTATTTACTGGGAGTTTATTTGTTATACATATATGGCTCCGGTACTTTAAAATCGCACATTTAGCCCATAATGCGTAGTGCATCGAAAGAGAATTTTAAAATTAGACAAGAGGTATACTTACCTTGAAGTGTAATTGTAATTCTCTGAAGATGCATGGAGCATTATGGGATAAATGGCCCACCTCTATCACCCACCCAGTTGTTATTGGACCGTCGCCATGCACTTGGCACACGGAAGAATGGTTCATGGCGATTGCCTAAGACTATTTATATTGAACTCATTTGCATAACAATATTATGCTTTGAAGTGTGACCGCTGACCTTAGCATTACAAAGGAATGCACATTTATCCCATAATGCTCCATGCATCTTCAGAGAATTACAATTACACTTCAAGGTAAGTATACCTCTTGTCTAATTTTAAAATTATCTAGTAGATTGTTAAACTGGCCGTGGACAGAAATTATATTATTAACATGAGGATATGGAAGTTCAGATATGAATAAAGTTTTGTTTTCTTTAGTTAAATTACTATACAGCTTGTACTTAGCTATAAGTTGATGATCTTGTTCCTACTCTGGTTCCACCTTGGCCTCCTCTGCCTCTACCTCCTCGTCCTCTTCCACCAAATGCTAGTGGATCGGGAGAGGCGGGAAACATCCAAGAATTTCCAGCGCTGAAGGATTTAACTTTGTCAAGGTCTGCCAGGTTGTTTATTTTGATAATACGGCTTTGAGCACTTTCTCTCATTAGGATGGTGTTGTGTTTGACCCAGCAGAAGGCGAATCCGTTTTCCTTTTGCACTAACTTAGCTTGTTTCAGCAACTCTTGCTTCTTTGGCGTCAAATGATCAAAAATGGCCAATGTAGCTTTGTCAGAGAGCTCCATGAATGGTACAACATTTTGAAGATTAATGTCGTTGATAGATTTTCTTTTAGACATAACAGCTTCTTTGGCGATGCGGCGCGTAAATTTACAAACTATCACTGCAGGCTTTGAGGTATCTCTATTTTGCAGTCGATGAGCAATGTCGATGTCTTGTTCGTTCACTTTAGCACCGAGCTCTTTAAAGAACTTCAGGCATATCTCTACAGTTTCTTCTGCAGTTTCTTTGACATTGGCTTGTGGTAACCCTAGAATCTTCAAGTTATACTGATAGCTATACGCCATGATAGATTAGATTGCTTCATCTAACTCGTATATTTTTTGGGTTAATTCAGCAAGCTTTTCGTCAATCTTCTTGACACCATTCTCAAAAGCAGCTCTCTTCGCTTTCAAGTCATCATAGTCTACACTCATAAAGTTGACAGAGTCTTGAAGTTCGTCGTTACTAGCATGGGTTTCTAGTTTCTTCCTCATTTCATTAAATTCATCACGAAGTTCATCTAGTTGGGATTTTAAACTATCGTTTTCTTCTCTTAGTTTTTTTACTTGAGTACTATCTCCTCTAGTCATATTTGGAGTTTTTTTTTAGAGAGAGCAACAAAACGTGTCCGCTCGTCACGCTGGTTGGTCATCAATGTTCAAATATCTTCTGCAATTTAATCAAAATCTCTACTGAATGTTGCCTACGAAAAATCTTTGTCTGACTAGTTGTGAAACAACTAAATCGAATTATATTACTGCTCAAAAATACTGTTTTTCAGTGCATGTCCAAAAAGTGACTTGCTTCTCTTTATTTCAATGTTAAATCATGTCTTAGTAAATAAAAAAATCGAAACGCGGAGCCCAAATTATTCCCAGCCAAATCAATGTACCAAAACCGCTTATTAAAAGAACGCAGATACTTTTAATTTACTTTATTACTTTAAACAGATCGAAGCGTAAATAATCAGTTTGATTCAAGTCAATTCTCTAGTGTCCATAGGAACAAATTCAAACAATGAGACAAAGAAATTTTAATTTCCCGGTCGATTCTGTATATTTATTTGTAGCTCTACTCACAAATGCATATCAAATTAACGTTATTACCTACACTTTTCATACTTTTACATTTTTTTGTCACTTTATCAACCGATGGAGGCGAAGTTAAACGAGTTCGCTCAAAGGCGAACGACCATAGAAACGAGAGGCTTTATTGTTAAAAACAAAACTTAAATTCAACTTCTCAATCAATTCAATGGACTTAAACCAAGAAATAGATAAGTTTTTAAATAGACGTTGAACTTTATTAAGCATTGTTTGGTCATAACTTTTGTGTGTGGTTGTGGCTTTTAAAAAAGCCGTTTTTATGGTGTCGTCATCAACTCCATAAAGCATTGTTGGACATGACTTTTGTGTGTGGTTGTGGCTTTTAAAAAAACCGTTTTTTGTTGTTGTTTTTTTCAGTTTTTCTTTTTTCTTTTTTTTTTTTTTTTTGTTGTTTTTTTCTTCATCGTCGTTTTGCTGCATTTTTCTTCTTTTGAAAGCTTCCCCGTGGCTTTGCCCATGCAAACTTCAGTGGTCCATCTAACTTTGTAGTTGTTTTGTGGCTTCGTTCTCTGCTGAATGTCATCATTGTTCCACTGGTGTAACGTGGGCATGAGGAGTGGTCAAAGAAATTTTTTTTAAGATGAAATAAATTTAAAACAACCGGCATGTCAAGCATAACTTTACATGTGGTTGAAGACCGAAATGTATTTTCGGACCACCCCTCATACCCGTGTATAAGTCGACCTTTTTTGACCAAATTTACACCCTAAAAATTCGACCTTGAGTCATACACCGGGTATAAAAATCAACTTCAATTAAAACAAAAGAAAACTCATATAATATATGCATATTTTACTTAGAACTAAACTCAAAAGGATACTTGACTGGAAAGACAGGCTTGTAAGTTCAAAAAAGCGAAAGAAAGTTTCCCTGATAGCCAAGAAGTGTCAATAGTTTGACCTTGTATTTTAACGTAAAATTAATCAAAATATAAGAGGTTAAATTGCCGATTTTACGCTAATATATTAAATGTATTGAATTGATTATATCTTGGTTGAATAATCCTATGAATTTAGTAAGACAAACAAGAAAAAAGCGCTATTCTTTCAGCCGCCATGTTGGGTTTTGTTTACATATCGATCACATGTTTGGTTCTAGTTACCAGTCTTCTCAATGTGTTATTAAATGAATAAGATTTTATAGTTGTAGATTTCTTTTCTGTAACTAAACAGGTTGCTTATTGACGCTAAAATATCACAAGTCCATTCAATTATTTTCAATAGGTGTGATATCACACCTTTCTGGTCTAATGTTGTCAGATTCAATAAAGCGGCTTTATAAACAATTTTCTCTTGTGTTTATTTGTTTTCATCCTTCTTTCAATTGTAATTACTTAATAGCCCTTTTATATAATTAAAACAAAAGACTTGTCACTTGGATAGTATATAATAACTTTCATTCAGTCCGTTAGTACAACTGAGAAATCAGAACTACGAGCAACTCGCAACAATTATAAGTTATATCTCTTCAAACGATTCTCAACATGCCTAAACGAATTAAATACTCCGCTAAGTACAAGCTTTTAGTCATCAAATTTGCTGAAGAAACGAACAACTGTGCAGCCGCCAGGAAGTATAATGTGAACGAGAAGCTGGTTAGAGACTGGAGAAAGAATGCTGACAAGCTATCTCAAATGCCGAAGTCAAAATGTGCTGATCGAGGGAAAACCTGTCAGTGGCCAGAGCTGGAAAACGAACTAGTCACCTGGATAGAAGATCAACGAAAGTCTGGTTACATTGTTACAAGAAACATGATTCGTCTGCGTGCCCTGTCAATTGCCAAGAATATGAACATTGTGGATTTCAAAGGGACAGTGAATTGGGTTTCACGCTTCTTAAAACGACACGATCTTGTGCTTCGCCAAAAAACAAAGATTGCACAGAAACTACCCGAGGATCTGGAGGAGAAAATCGTAAATTTCCAATCCTTTATCATCAAGAAACGGAAATGCGAGGAATATGATGTTTCACAAATCGGAAACATGGACGAAACCCCAGTTTGGTTTGATATGCCCACGGCAAAAACAATCACAAACAAAGGAGAAAAAACTGTCGTCGTTAAAACGACTGGCCATGAAAAAACAAGATTCACCGTGGTGCTGAGTTGTCTTGCTGATGGTACGAAGGTGAAACCCATGATAATTTTCAAACGAAAAACTTTGCCTAAAGGACGCTTCCCTTCCAGTGTAGTTATTCATTGTCACCCCAAAGGATGGATGGACGAAGATGGAGTCAAACTATGGATAGAGAAAGTGTGGAATGCAAGACCTGGTGGTTTGTCCAGAACAAAAAGTCTTCTGGTGTGGGACTCATTCAGTGCACATCTTGTGGAATCCGTAAAGCGAAAACTACGTTTGAACAATACTGACATTGCCGTAATACCAGGTGGTCTGACTAGCATCGTTCAGCCTTTAGATGTTTGCTTAAACAAGCCGTTTAAGGACAGAATACGTAAGAAGTGGTGTGACTGGATGGTCGAAGGAGTCAAAGAGTACACGAAGGGAGGTGCCACGAAAGCAGCATCACTCGAAACTGTGTCTGAATGGGTCAGCGAATCGTGGAACGACGTACCAGCCAATATGGTGCAGTACTCATTCAAGAAATGTGCTATTTCTAATGCAATGGATGGTACAGAAGATGACCTTATTTGGGATGAGCCGGCCAAGGAAGAAGACGAACCAGAGATGAACGACGAGGAAGATATGTATGATGACAGACTAACTGAAAATCAATGGAATGAACTATTTGGACATAGCGATGAAGAAGATTTTGATGGATTTTAATTAGTTTTCTGAGACATTAAATCTTCATTCTGTAAATAGTAAATCAATATAATCGCATTGTTTTTTAAAAGTTTTAATAAATTGTAACAAATATCTTCTCTTTTTTGCTTGTAAATAAAAGTTTTTAAAGAAAATTGTTGTGGCTTGTTACCAGTGCCTGGAATGAGAAGCAGGGGAGGTTGCTCAGCAAACAAAATGGCGGCACGCTCGATAACAAGTGAAGAATCTTTGCTGTTTTTTCCTCTCTCAGCCTTGACTTTCGCTCACATTTCATTCTAAAAGATACTTGATAATTCAAAGAAACTAGGGTCGACTTATACAAAGGATATACCATAAAATTGGCAATTTCTCTCGGATTTTCGGGGGTCGACTTATACACCGAGTCGACTTATACACGGGTAAATACGGTATGCCGTCAATGCTGTAGTTAAGTAGTGATGCAAATTCCCAAAGGACGAGCCTTTTCCCGCTATCTACTAATTGCCATTTTGTTCTAAATTTCTAAAGCAGCAGGTGCATTGCCAAGGCTTTTGAAAATCCAATTAGCAAGCTAACAATAGACAATGCATTTGATTGCGTAAACCACCGTATCAGTTTAATTTCTTTTCAAAGTTCAGTTTCTTAGGTTAAGCGACACGCTCAACATTTCATTTAGTTTGATGTCAAGCGCTTAACAACATGTTTTCGAAATTTAATCACAATATTACCCAAGTACCGCTTGTAGAACAACATTTACGTTTTCAAATCGATTCCTTGCAAAGAATGTATAGCCAAGAATTAAGTCGCGCAAGACAAGAAGCAGCCAGTTTATACGGAAAACTTCAACAAGCCGAAAAACAACTTGACGAATTTAAACCTCTAAAAATGTACAACTCAAAAGAGTCATTCTGGAGCTTGTCAAAAGCGGCCAGGTTTAGAAGAAAAAGACGAATAGCTCAGAATATAGAACGCTCTCTAGCGATACTGCCAAAAGAATTTGTTCCCCTTGAGGTGAGTTTTTTATAACAGTTTTAATATAATGTGGTAGTTAATGAAGTTTTAATTTTTGTAGTGCTTAAACGTGAAACATCTTTCACTTTTTCACGGATTCGTAAAACAAATGCAACGCCCGTTGATAACTTTATATTGAACCAATTTGTTTTAAAACGATTTTTTTTATCGTTGCTAGTATTCATCGGCATATTAAAGCATCACGTTTATAAGTGTATTTTTATACATCGTTTAATGACTTTAATCATCAGTTCTTAGCTTTTTCACCAAAGCATACTAATTATATTCTATGTTGCTGTCCATTATGTGAAACTTGTACGTAAAAAGATGACTATATTTTCCAAACAAGTTTCATTTGCTGGAAACACTGCTTTGATTTTTTTGATGTCATCAACTCTAACAGACTCTAAAAGCATTAATTAGTGTAATGTTGTCTCCGATTAAATAAAGAAACATTTCACCAACAATATACACAATTCTTCTTCAAATGATATGTTTTTAAGTTTAAATTATCTGTTTGTAGGTAAAGTTCCTCGTGAGTGGCAAGGAGTTGGTCATTCCTTTACAAGGGAGGGCCGATCTGGAGGACCACGAAGACGACACCAATGAACAACTAGTGGTCCAAAAAGCACTAGCTGCAAAAGATCGGTTCATTGTTAGCGATGAAGCCTACCACGAGCTGCGAATTGCACAACCACACACAGTGCGAGACCAATTACCATCATTGAATAAATTGACGAAGGAGCGTCATGTTGAAAACACGGAATTGGATATCATTCCAATTTCCCAGGTAATTTATAATTTTGGCGTATCAGAGTGGGGGGGGGGGGGGGGTATGACAGTTCGCGATCTATAGTGAAACAAAACTGATATGTATTTTGTTTAGGCTAAAGGTGCTGATGGAGGACAAAGAAAAATCGTGGACATACTAAGTTACCTGCTTTCGATAAGAGAGATCTTGGAGACTGTTGTTTTAAACAAAAACAATAGAAAGATAGTTCGAGCACGGTTTGCTGCAGACGGGCGCAAAACCAGCGCAAAAATTGGTTCAGTCATGTCAGTGATCCACTTAATTGAAGAAAACAACAACAACGAAGACCATTAATACACTGTTTCTCTCTACAATGGTAAGTCATTAGAACGTCCTTTTTAAGTTGTGTTCCATGTCAGGAAAATTAACATTTGATGGACTGTTTTGTGTGACTGACGTTTCATACTGCGAGGGAGTCAGAGAACTTCTTTGTCAGAAAATGGACATATCAAATTATTACGAACATGAGTGAAATGACATTCCATATGTTTTTCAAACCTTTTGTAATCAAAACAGGCAAAGAAGATTATGATGAGCTCGAAAAATGCATGGGAGGAGTATTCGCAGAGATCCAAGAACTTGCAGAGAAAGGATTTAATTTTGCGGGAAACCTAATTTTTGTGGAGTGGTAGGATTGTCATTGTTTATATATATCTCTCTTCAAATTATTCTTATTCTTTAACTCTATTTAATTAGAGTACATTCCATGGTAATAACCCCAATTTCCATTGTGTTCAGTTGTTGTTATTGGACAGTTTGTATTCTTTACTTTAGTAATTATCCAATTCTGATTCTTTACCATTTTTTTTAATTTATTTTTAGGATATGCTGCTGTGAATGGAAATTCCTCGCAATTGTATATGGATTGAACAGTGCTTGTTCGGAGTATTTTTGTATTTGGTGTTATTGCACAAAAGCACTCATAAGTGCTCTGGATAGTAAGTATACACATCTATTTAAAGAAAGGTTGAATAGTGCATACTACATATTACCAATAGTACATTCCAAAAGTAAAGGCATTTTGGTAATAGCAATAATATTGAATTACACAGACATAAACTCAAAATGCATGCTCTGGTTTTTGATATCCAACCTTTTTTAAATTAGCTGTAAAAGTGTGAAAAGGCATGTCTTCTTTGGATACTGAGAATATACAAATTGACCATGAATCCAAAAATAATTACACATTGATAATTAACTATTAATTGTTTATCATCATCATCAACTTTTTTTTAATTGACAACTATTCATATTCAGTTGAAGACTGGCCCATTCAAGGAAACCTTGCAGATTGCTAGACATTGTGTAAAAACTCTTCGGTGACCACCAGGAAAGGCTGCATCAAACAACCCCTCCTTTTCATCCCATTCGATTGTGTTGTGACAGACACACTTCACCTTTTCTTAAGAATCATGGGCAAATTATTTGAACAGTTTATGTCAAGAACTTTTCAAAATCAAAAAGAATTAATGAGAGGCAGAGTGCAGTTCAAAATATAATAGAGTGCACATATTCAATCCATGAAATGTAAATATTACAAAACACTTGATAAAGTAATTAATGGTAATTAACACATTTTTTACACTGATTATTCATGGATATATAAGTATAGATATTAGTGTACTCAACATGCAGTTTATCATTACTCAATGAATGATAACTATGTTTTGAATTGCAATAGGTTATTGACAAAGTTTTGGCTGCCCAAAAGAGCAACCTTTTTGTAACAGAAATGGAGAGGATTGGAGTCCCCTTCAAATTTTTTGAAGTTCAGGATGGCACTGATGGAAGTACTACCAAATTTACAAAATTAGACGGTGAGCAAACTTGTTTTGAACTATATATAAACTAATGCTAATACGATCTTACTATAAACAGTCACATATTAATTGTATGTTTTTTTTTCTCTTTTTAGGTAAAGACTTAAAAAAAGTTTTAAAGGAATTGGATGTGAAAAAGGTTTTGTGTGAGATTGATTCAATTGATGGAAACAATGTTGAAGAAATATGGAATGTAAGGAATACAGTAATTGCTGCGAGCGAGCGAAGCGAGCGAAGCAGCAACACTAATCTTGACGGGCTTGCTGTTTACTCAATGACCGCGTGTGCACTGGGCTTTTTGTATTGGTGTTCTAAAACTCGATCAGTTTTCAACTTTCTAGCGGGCGATGATTTCCCATAAGCCATCTCTGTCCCATATCCCCCACGTCGTTGCAACTCGATGTTTTTGACAGAGGCATTTGAGAGTCGGTACGGTTCTGGCAGAGTTTAAAAATCCTTGCATTCGGGTAAGATTAAACACTACGAAAACCATAATGCAAATTTCTCTATTTACTAGAGGAAGTATTCATCAAGGCGATGGTCATTTTAGTGCTGTTTCTACGGGGAGTCAATGTACTTTTATGAGTCTCTCGGCTTTGTTGTGTGCAAACTCGTGTCCTATTTTGCAATGAACCACTAAAACATATCTTACTACGAGGAGATGCAATGTATCTCAAAGCGTTTCACCAACAAACTATATCGGACAAAGAGATACTGTCCCTTGACTATTTGCCAAATCGGGTCATTTGGCCAGCGATTACCACTGATCGAAATTAAATTTCAATTCTGTCAAATGAAGGTACACAGCGCCATCGTGACAAACAAAAAAGGACGATAAAACGAAAACTTCGCCCAACAAACAGAGTCAATCGCCCATTGTGCAAACAAACCACTAAAACAATCGAGAAGAAAACAACTGAGATCCTAGACTTGGATGTAATGATGTTTACATACGATACACAACCAGAAAGTTATTGACATTTTGACTTTACAACTGTAGTTATTTCATTGTCAAAATATTGTTTGCATCCTGTTATGTAGTCGTTCAATTTTTTGCAATTTTTGATTCTTCACATATCATAACTAACATACAAAGTAACTTAAATATGGACCTTGTTTATTGTTCCAATGTTACTATGACTGTTCACATTTTACATAATTATACTGTAGAATTTACAGCCAAGTTCGCTGTATTGTGACTCACAATTTCAAAAATTGTTTTCAATTGATTTTTGGGGTTTTCTGAACTGTCAATCACTTTCATGTTGCGAAGCTTGCTGCAACGCGTTGTTATTATTTCAAATAAACTACACCCCTAAACTTGATTAATGGTCCAGAACGGTCTAAATTCAAACAAACTTATGAAAAGGCCGGTCGCAATACAATGAATTTGGCTGTAACTATAAATCTTAGACTTTTCTTAATCACATTTAATGCACAACTGTAGTGGCAGATTATCAACTTGCCCATCATGTATTCAAAAGTGTCCTGAATTTACTACCTCATGCTAAAACACAAAATACTTGACATTTTATCACATTCATAAACATTTTGTTGCAATCTCTCATGATCTCTCTGTTTTTAATATGATAGTTTACATAAACTTTAACTCATTCAAATAAAATTTATTGATGACAAGTATTTTTATTACTGTTTAAATTATTGTATATATATTAAAAAGAACAAAGTTTTAAAATTATCAGATGTGTACATTCATTCCAATATAGAGTATACTTATTGACTTTGCTTTCTATTGTCTAGCCTGCTATACTTTGTACAAATTGTACAACATTGTGGCATTTCTATTACAGATACAATAAGTATACTCTTAGCACTACAATAGTTTGCATATCGTTTTTATCAATTATAGCTATTACACTATTTGCAAGCCATCCATCCCTTGACTCATTGGTGTACTATATCATCTACATTTCTTAATTACTGTATTCACATTTCAATGTATCACATTACCAGACAAACCGATATTTTAGCTTTGCAAAAACATCTTGCAGCATTTCATTTCCGATGGAAACTGCTAGTTCTAATATTATTAAAAACAGTGATCTTTTAAACCTTGTTTTATCTAAAAGATGTATATGTATATTATATCATGTATAATTATTATTTGACAGGGATTTTGTTCTTTATTCTGACTATTAACAGGGATTTCAGACAATGGTGGCAGCACTATCTGCCACTCCTGATGAAGAAGATTATTTAACTCACCAGGAATTCAAAGACATCGCAAGAGAGTGGGGAAAAGCCTTCCTCATGGTAAATGGACACCAGGAGGATGTTACACAGTACATTCATGGTATGTCACAGTGCTTACAATAATAAACATTGATCAGTGGGTTTTATGGTAAAAATATACATTCCTGTCCTCTTCCTGGGCTATTATTTAATCATTGATCCTTTAACTTGTTTGACTTTGTAGCAATGATATACCACGTCCCTCAGTTTCTGGAGAAATATGGTTCTATTCAGCAATTTAGTTGTCAGCCCGTTGAAAAAAAAATCACATCCAGAACAAAGTTTTCCATCGTGACTCACAGAAAGGTGGTCGGAACTCAAAATACACAATTCAGGTAGTTATAATCTTAAATCTATAAATTTATATTAAAAAAGCTCTACACTTCTAGTGTATTGAGCACTTTCTTTATGGTATCAGCTACTTTACCACATGAGTAAATTTATATAATATAAATCTGAAACATATAAAGATAATTATAAGGGCCACATTGGAAAAAAGACATATCAAGTCTTTATGTGTTTACCCTAATAAAGTCAATCAATCAATAAATAAATAACAAATAATTAAAATTGATCATGATCGTTTATTCTACAGATCTTGCAGAGAGAAAATCGAACAATGTTTGCTAAAAGAAACAACCTACATCGAGAGAAACGAAGGTACAATAGAAACAAAGAAAACCAAGATGAAGAAGAAGACTTCATGACCGAATAAATTTAACAGCATCATTTATAATAAATTATTATTGTGATTGAATATTATTTACTAAGTTTAATTAAAAAAGTATGTAGCTTTGACTTGAAAGTGTCAATATTCTCTGTACATCATCACAGTATCATTTATTAAAAACTATTATTATTATAATAATAATTAATAATAATAATTTACACAGGAAAAAAATTGTGATTCCCAGAATGGGTTAATTTTGGTTTTTTGTTGCACTTTCCCAACAATAACCCAAAATAAACCCATTTTGGGAATCACAAATTTTTTCCTGTGTTATTTTTTTTACAAATGTTTTTTACAATAATACATAATAATAATAATAATAATAATAATAAAACATGATCAAAAATATATCAAAAATCAAAAATTGTCAGTAATAATTAAATAAAAGTGTTAATATTTATGTAAATTATGTTTATTTTCTTGTGCTTTTTCGTGGAGGTGGAGGTGGTGGCATCTGCATCCTTCATCTTTTTGGTGGAGGTGGAGGTGGTGGCATGGTGGATGATCCTATATATACAGAATATATATTCTTATAAGAATAACTGGCATAGTTTTACCACAACTTGTTTAATGTCAGCAAATATGTACAACTATAAGAAACAACAGTCAACTATAATTCTGTGCATGATCACAGCAAGACCAGTTAATAAGTATGTTGATATAAAATAATGACATTCTATTAAAGATGTAACGGGATCCCAGTCCCCAATTCATAAAGATTTGCATACTTTGGTGATGGTCTTCTAAATTTAGCTCCTGTGAGCAAAATTGGAGATTCCTCCAAATCATATGGTTGCTAAATAAACATAGTTGTGGTAAAAGATGTGTATTTCATAATAAAGAGAGTTTAATCATAAAACACAAGCAGATCAAATGAATATAGCATTGACTAGAAAATAAACACATTTCCCCCACCAAGGGATGATGACACACGAAAATAATTTGAGATTAATATGGAAGTGGAAGACAAGAAAATTATAAAGGGACTGACCATTAGAAGAACAAAGATGTCAAAACTATGTTAATAATAAAGTGACCTTAAACCTGACATCGAGATACATGACACGGACAATAAACAAAAAGATATAGATAATCACTGACCGCGCTAAACAAAGTTTCTACTACTTATTTTATACTGATTATAATAATGATGATTTTTATTATATTGATATTATCATAGTTATAAAAGGGACCCTTGAATAACTATGATATTATGGTAAGTCATCTTGTAAGGCATCTTGAAATTTTCTGTGTTAAAGTCGATACTACATCAAGAGAATTCCCATAAAGTCACTAAATACGAATCTGGGATGCTATCCTGTGATTACAAAAGCTATGACGTTCATTCTATATGCAGCCATGTTGTGGCGTGCGCTGAAATTAATGATAGTCTCAAACAGTTTCTAAAATGGCATGTAGACAATGGTAAAGGTACTAACAAATACAAACAGTTGACACAAAATCTTAACATTAGATGTGTAGGACAGAAAGGCAACATGCCTCGTCGCCAGAGAAACACATCCAAACAAAAAAACAGTCATCGGAGCAACAGGTGACCCCTTCCACAGAAACCTGCCAAGAAATAGAAAAACACGAATCACACTTTATTTCAAAGCACTTACAGAGCACTCAAATAAGTAAATGCTATGGTTGCTGTAATACAATCCGAATACCGCCAGATGTTCCTTCTCCGCCGCATGATTTTGTCTTGGGTGCCAAGGTTCGTTATTCTTTCTTCTCATCCATCAACAGGACTGATGGTAATAAAGAAGGACTGGAAACATTTCCATTTAAACAGTTTGTGTATTTCAAACCATAAGGAACTAGACATACATGTATGTCCATTGATTATACCAAAGCTGACTCAAGTACATTGGGATTATTTAAAAGATGAATTTTCTATTGAAAAGTAGAAATACTCAGTCAAGTCCAAAATGTAATACCTCTCAAAAAAACAATAAAAAAAAACAACGACACAATCCTCCAAGTGCAAAGTTTAAGTCAGTTTGTGATTATTAGTTTATGGCTCTAATTTTGGTCCTGTTCTTGTGTTGTTTGCAATTATACGACGAAAAATCGATAAAAAATCTGTAAAAGTCTTCTATGTAGTATATAATGAAAGGTTAGTACAGGTCATAAGGTCATAAAGCTTGGAAGTAAATAAACGTAATTATCGTTGACTTTGATGGCGCAGTTTGTTAGTTATTTCTTTGGTTCTTTTTATTAACGTTTTATCCTTTTGTTTCAAATTGATGTGGTACAAAGATTTTGAGATTCCGTTGATTCCGTGATTTAGTAATGCCGTTAATTTGCAGAAAATATCCATTGGTTTTTTTCAAAAAACTACTTACCCATTATCACTTCTGAACCATTAACTTACATCTTCCACGCGAAAATTTCATTTTGGTGCAGGTTTGTCTCTAAAATAGTACAACTAGACGCTCATTGAGAGTGAAGTCTGGCTAGCTGACGGATTTGTCTGATTTGCGTTTCGTAAATAAGAGCGAGACCGCACCGCTCATTTTCCCGCCAAATCTAAAAAAACATGTGTGTTTGGTGCCGCGTTCTAAATAATTTAGTCCCTTTGTTTTGGAAACAATCAATCAATAGTGCTTTATTTTTTTTTATAGATTATGTTTATGAGTCTTTATTAACTTTAACGACCTTGCTTAAAATATGATCAATAAACATTAATTTACAATGTACTCTTTTATAGGACTGTGTTTAAAATCTCAATGACTACCAGAGAAATATTAAAAAAGAGGCGATATGCTCTCGCATATTTTGTAGAGACGAGTGAAGTTGGGGTCGTCAAGACCAGTTCCGTGGTAGCTGTCTACCACATAATATAAAAAAGGGCAACTATGTTGTTGTGTCCTGGGGGTATAAGAAGGAGAAGTTCCTAATACGCACATTAGAAGTGGCAGGTCAGTATCCATCACGGGCCCCCAGCTTAATAAAATATCATATGCATAATTTTTAATATACATGATACGTACGTGTAATCGTCTAAACTAAGTAAAAAAAATTCCTATTAGACATGAGTATTAAATAATGCTAAGTAGACAATACGAAACAAAAGAAACAGCATACGTTTTCAAGTATTTTGTGCCACTATATAAGTTTAAAGTGATAAAGAAGATTTTCGCTGTACATAGCTTAAGAAAGTTCTCTAGAGAAAAGAGTTTTTTTCATTTTCTAGATGGACATGTCTTACAACATACCATAGAACTACTTAAGGTGGTTGCACCGGCAAATATTGTTCATTTCAAAAGGAAGTTTAAGTGAGATAATTATCATTCAAAGAAAAATAAAGCTCATCGATGAAAAGTTCGATAATTATTCAAATTTGTGCAATTTGTGGTGTCATGAATAGACAGGGGGGGTTACTTGCAACAAAATATAAAAAATTGACTTTAAACTATCTTTAATATGTGAAAGTTTCATAACAAAATTCACGATTAGCGCCAAGAAAAATAAATCTGTTTGACACCTATTGTCAAAAATCCTTATTTTTGTCGCAAAATATGCCATTTTTTCCTTCGAAATTGCCTTGATTATCTTATCTGCACAATAAAAATATTGTCATTTTAAACCATAAACTCCTGCTCAGAATGCTTTTAGCAGCAAGATATTCGAAGATATTGTTTTCTCGGCCCAGTCTCCCAACTCCGTAGAAGACCTTAATTCTTTGTTTTTCCTGTAAAATGGCTGAACTTTCGGCGCTAAAAATGATATTCTAATTATTAAACCTTTCGCCAAAAACCAAAAAAACATAAAATAGACATGAAAATCAACCTTGAGACTTAATTTAAGATGTTTCTAAAATGGTCATTTTCAGCCGGTGCAACTACCTTAACTTAAAGCAGCTGTCAAAACGGTACAATCCTAATTCGCACGTTAAAAACAGTAGGTAACAGGCATTTTTTTTTTTTTTTTGCTATGGCTCATAAACTGTGGAGACTGCCTCAATCCACGCCACCTTCACAAACCATTTCATCTTCGCCGATGCAATTCACTCCACCAACACCTTCACAATCACAAACCACCACACCCATTTCATCGGTTTTCATTTTCATCCTCTCCGTTTGAATTCATACCACAGAACCCTCCACCTTCAAAATCACAGAACATTCCACTTTCCTCCATTCCATTAAACACGCCATCAACTTATTAATTTTTTGATTCATTACTCCTTACATCACAACTCATGCCATCCTCATTGCCATCGTCCTCAGCCATGCCTTTAACATCAGAACTGAAGCTGGACCTCATTTTAGAGAATCAGAAAAAGATCATGGAGGTTCTGGGTTCCCTAACTCATTTTGAGTCTTTGGGTGTGCCATCTAATTACGAACATGCTGAGTTGACACCCTCAGGCATTTCACAGTCCGTACAAGACCTGTACAATATCCAAATGAAGAAGTAGTGAAAGAGATCTTCCGCACTAGTCGATCAAAGTGCAATTTTGCGGTGAAGCTACTAACAACACTGTATCCAAATCCGAACGATTTTCTTAAAGGCACAAAGGTAAACGAGCCATAAATGCACTGGCTATAAATTACATCCAACACACTTTGTTTCAGTACTTCAGCATTGCAAATTCTACCGTACCCAAAAGATGGAAATGTGCCAAAGTAACACCTATCTTCAAAGGTTGAGACCATACTAATAGAAATTGCTACCGACCGATATCAGTGTTGCCTTTGCTTTCAAAAGTCTTGGAAAGACATGATGAACTTTACAACTATTTATCAAGTAACAATCTATTTACAAGCAACCAATCAGGATTCCGTAAAAACCATTCATGTCAGTCCTTATTAATCAAGATCACTGACTTTCTACTTGGAAGTATAGACAATGGAAAGATCTCAGGGTTAACAATGATCAACTTACGGAAAGCATTCGACTTAGTTAATCACGAAATTATTCTAACCAAGGTTCAGATGTATGGCCTTGAGAACAAAGCAATGGATTGGTTTGGCTCGTACCTTAAAGATAGACATTTTCAAATAATTATTGAAAATGAATTGTCTTCACCCATTAAATCTGGTGTTCCTCAGGGATCAATACTGGGTCCTTTGCTGTTTAAAACACACATGAACGACCTACCTCTTCACCTGAATGAATCATACATTGACCTATTTGCTGATGATGCTACACAGTATACTTCCAGTGGTACAATTCAAGGTGTGCAAGATAAAATAAATGCAGACATCCAACCAATAGTGCTTTGGAACACTGAGAATAAAATGGTATTAAATGAAACAAAAACGAAGGCAATGATTATTGATTCTAAACGAAAACTAGCAAACATTTCAGGTGAACTGAGTATAACAATCAATAACTCTAAAATCCAATGACCAAACTCTTAGCTGGTCTAGCCATATTGAGTACATTTGCAAAAAATTGTACAAAGACTGGGTATACTTCGACGTATAAGACATTACCTACCACATGAAGCTCGTCTTGCCTTCTATTACTGTCTTGTATTATCGCTAATGGATTATTGCTGTGGAGTTTGGGGCAAAGCTTCTAAAGAAAAACTGGACAGAGTCTACCGACTACAGAAAAGAGCTGCCAGATTAATACTTCACTGCAATAGTAAAACACCATCTGCACCACTATTCATGAAGCTTAGTTGGCTTCCCATTCATGAAAGAATTAAATACCTTCGTGCAATGACAGTATTCAAAGCACTAAATGGCTTAGCGCCAACATATATCAAAGAATTGCTCAAGCCTTTTAAAGAAGTACATACATTGAACACATAGGGGATCAAATAGAAACCTGAAACTGCCAAATGTCACCACAAACTCAGGGCAAGGACGATTTTCATATATTGCTGCTCAAGAATGCAATGAGTTAACTGATGACATTAAGTCTTGCAAAACTGTATCGTCCTTCAAAAATGAGTACTTAAAAAGAAGATTCTCAATACTTAATAGTCCTTAAGAACACTTAAAGAAGAATTTTACAAATATGAACTTTCAGGTTGAAAAAAAAAAGAATTTATATAAATATATATTTGTTTTTTAAATAGTTTTTTAGGGCCTGGATGAAAATTACGCAATGTAATTCTAGCTACCCTCTTTAAATAAAGTACATCATTATCATTATCATTATTTTTATGATAAAGCTAAGGAATGGAAAATCTGCTGTAACGCTATAAACGTGCATCTGTGCAAATACGTCAATAAAAAGGTTAGGGTTTGGTCTGGGGAACATTGTTTCTTCGTGTGAGAGACACACCTTTGAAACTGTACATTGTGAGTTCATGAGATAACGTCAGTGTTGTTGCCAGCGTCGCATCGGAGTTGATATCAGGAACATTTCCGACAGTGTGCAGTTTTGGACTTGCTACGGAACTTTCATCTTAAGAAACTACACATACTCTTCGTTACAAACACTTTTGGAATTGTAGTAACTGTATAATAACTCTTAGTGGTCTCGTTCCCTGTGATATCTTTAACCGTTTAGCTAGATGGGCATCAACCTGTATGGACATCACAATGATTTTGCTCTCAATGCTTATGGAACTTTTTAAATACTGCATATATGTCAATACATCAAAACAGTGTGTGCTAAAACTGTCTTTGTCAAGTGAGTATAACGATAATTTGATAATACCTAACATAGTGTGGGGTCCTCAGGGAGCCAGGGATCAGTTGTTAGAAGGGTGCCGTTTCTGCTTTATGCGACCACACGTAGCTGCAGGTAGCCCAATAATAATAATAATAATCATCATCTTCAGGAGCAATTATAGAATACCCTGTCACCCATCATAGCTAGTAGCCACACTCTTTGAAAACGACCATATATCATAGCCATCATCATTTAGGTAGAGCATGAACGCTAACTCGCGATCGGTTACAGAAGTCTGCAAAAACTAAAAAAAAGATTGGCTTAACGCATTGCATTTTATTGCTCACCTATCTCATAAACAAATACCATTTTATTGCTCACCTATCTCCTAAAACAAATACGATAAGAGAAATCGAGATAAGAAACTACAAACATCTGATTCCTGAAAACTTTTTGGATGATCTAATTGGGCAACCGTGTGTCAAAATTGATTCTGAGGACGATGTTAATGCAATGTGGGCCATATGGAAAAAGCTATTTTTAGAAGTTCTTGACAAGCATGTTCCAATACGATCGAAGCGAATAAGGAATAGGCCAAATCTTCCGTGGATAACAAGAGATATTAGAAATAAAATGTTCGAACGGAATAGATTGAAACGTATTGCTGTTACGGAGAATAGTGAGCATGCTTGGCTGCTAAATAAACGCTCCAAAAATGAGGTCAACATTGCATTGAGACAAGCTAAAACAAAGTATTATGCATCACAAATAATGTAATGTAATGTAATGTGGTGGTGCTTATATAGCGCATTTCACTCAGTCTCAATGCGCTTTACAATCTTTTTAATATTTATAGTATGTAATCCGGATTTACAAGCATGAGGTTGATTAGTAATTAGTATGTATTAGTGTAGGCCTATCACCGAGGATGGTCGTACCTGCGCCCTCAGTCGTTCTTTTACGTCCCCCCGTTAATGGTTAATGTGTAGTGTGGCGAGACGGGACCTCCAGTTTATCGTCCTTATCCGAGAAGACGCGAAGCCTTACAATTATAAATCGAAGAACATTCTCCTCAATTATTTAAAGACCCTGAGTGATGGTCCGGTTGAGGGTTCGAACCCGCAGCCTCCCGGTTAACAGCCAACGCTCTCCCAACTGAGCTAACCTGTTAATCGGTAAATAAAAAATACAAATCCAAAACAGGCTTCGAAAACTATCAATAATTTACTAGGACGTAAACAAAAACAAGAAAACCACATCAACGAAATTAAATTTGTCAATTCTATTGTAACTTCCTCAGAGGAAATAGCTGATACATTTAATGAATACTTTACAAGTATAGGATCAACTTTAGCTAATAATATTGATGTTAATCCAAGCACAGACTTCACTGGTTATGTTATAACAGAATATAATGGAAGTTTTTGCTTCACTCCCATAAGTCCATCAACTGTGTATAAGATACTATCCTCATTGTCTGTATCGAAATCAACGGGAATTGATAAAATATCAGCTAGAGTTTTGAAATTATCAGCTTCGGTTATTGCACTATCTTTGACTAATATATTCAATACTTCAATTAATACACAAACATTTCCTTCTGAGTGGAAAGTAGCTAGAGTTATCCCACTGCATAAAAAAGGTCCACGTAATATGCTTGACAATTACCGACCGATATCAATTCTTCCAATAATCACTAAAATTTATGAAAAAATTTTATATGATCAGCTGATGGAATATCTTCTTGTAAATAATATACTATCTGATTACCAATTTGGGTTCAGACGCCAAAATTCGATTGCATCAGCTTTATTAGATTGCACAAATGAGTGGTACATCAACATGGATTGTGGCCTTTATAATTTGGTAGTAATCCTCGACCTAAAGAATGCCTTTGATACGGTAAACCATGAGATACTGTCAACTAAACTCATGGCGTACGGTATCACTGGGAATTCTATTGAACTGCTTAGCTCTTATCTAAAAGGTCGTATGCAAATGTGTCAGGTAAATGGCAGTTTTTCAAATGAAAAGGAAATAACTTGTGGAATTCCTCAAGGCTCTAATCTGGGGCCGCTATTCTTTCTTGTACATATTAATGACTTGCCAAATTGCTTAATGCACTCGACACGTAGAATGTTTGCAGACAACACTAATATTACAGCAGCAGGTACAACAATACGCGAATCAGAAGCCTTATTAAACCTAGACCTAAACAGCGTTAAAATGTGGCTATCAGCAAATAAACAAAGCCTGAACATAGCGAAGACAGAATACGTCTTGATTGGAACAAAAAACCGCTTAAGTAGCCTTGAATATGAACCAAATATAGTAATTGGAAATGATGTAGTCAAAAGAGTTGACTCTACCAAAATGTTAGGGGTTCACATAGATCATAACCTCACATGGGAAAAACATATTGACGATATAGCTAGTAAAGTGTCTTCCGGAATTGGTGCTATTAAAATGATTAGAGAATGTGTAAATCAAGAAACACTAGTTTCCATAAATAATGCCTTAATAAGACCACATTTCGAATACTGTTCAGACGTTTGGGACACTCTAGGGAAGGTCTATCTGATAGATTGCAAAAACTTCAGAACAGGTGCGCTAGGGTTATCATATGCTGTCCTAATGAAACTGGGCAGTCTGAAAAAGCAATGCAATTACTGGGTTGGACCCCGCTAGCAGAGCGTAGATTTCAGATTAAAGCTAAGACAATGTTCAAGGCCCTCCATAACCAGGCGCCACAAAGGCTTCTGAGCATGTTCGAGGAATCCCATGCGACAAAATGCGCTTATAACTTGCGTAATTCTTCGAATAAAGTTTACATGTCATTACCAAAAACTGATTCTATGAAAAAAAAGTTTTTGCTATAGTGGTGCTTGGTTATGGAATTCACTACCCAGTGACTTACAAAATTGTGACAGCCCAGTCTCATTCAATAAAAACCTACTGGCTTACAAACTTTATAGTGATAGTTAGCAATATTATCTATTTATTAATTTGATTATTTATTTTTCTTTAGAACATTAAAATATTTTAACACGTAAATTTTAGATATATAATATATTAACAACATATTGTAAAACGTATTATCTGTATTTATAGTAATATTATTATTGAATTTAGTTTTACACGCCCATATTGGAAAACAGCTTTGTAACAGTTGAATATGCTAGCGTGTTTTAAATAAAGTTTATCATCAATTTTGAAATAAACTGAAATAAGAAATCGCGGTATTTGTGATAACTGATTAACCCCTTTTTGTAAAAAATTGATACATCCACACCTGTCGGCGAAGATAACACATTTATCTTATAAAGTTATCTCCGCACGGCCATGTGGAGCGTTTTCCATTTAGAAAAATCCTTTTCGAGAACCAACCGAAATTTATGGAGGTTAAATGGAAAGCAAAAATTTTCAATCGAAAATTCCGAACGGAATGGACTTTGTTCCATTTGGATTATGTTCCATATCTGTACTAGTGGGCTTCCTGTGTAAAATTCATAAAACAAAATGGCGGTAGACCCTCGAGTGTTGATGCTTTTGTTTACAGAGGTTTCAGAGGATGTTTTAGAAGATGACATGATTATAAATGCTAATGATGACACACACATCCATGCTGTAATCAGTACATTCATGAGGCGAGACCTTAAGCGCACCGAGGGATTTTGTGAAATGGTTGTGCCAGCTTTTTCAATTGATGAATTTAAAAATCACTTCAGAATGCATCGGTCGACTTTTGAAGTATTGCTCAGGGAAGTATCTGCTACAGGCTGCATCCCGCCGCAAAAATGACTTTGGAAGGGCACCAATTCCTAATAAAGAGCAAGTACTAGCTTTTGTGTGGTTCGCTTCGAACTCTGAGACAATAACATCTGTCTCAGACAGATTTGATATTTCCCTGAGTAGCATGGACAGGGTAATTCACCGAATTACAGCAGTATTATGTCGAATGCGCTGTGATCATATCAAATCAAATGGCCAACAAGTAAGATATACTATTTGACATCAGTACTACATAGTATTGTTGTATTATCTTCCTGTTATCTAATTATTGGTACAAATATGCTTGTTAATTACTCTAGTATTTCATTAGCTTTATAACTATGATTATTATTATTTATATATTTTTTGTTATGATAACAAATGTTTATGATTACTGTGAGAATAATGATTGTATTTTTGAAAAAAAAAAAAGAATTGGAGAATTGGAATTGGAAAAAGAATCATTGAAGCTTTTCATTACATTTGTTATACTCATAGGTTGATACAAAATAGAAAATTATGACTTAAAAAAAAACATCTCTATGTAGGAAATGAAATGCAAGAAATACAGTCCAACTTCGAAGCTGTTCAAGGGCATGGGTTCCCAGGGATCATTGGTGTGATTGATGGCACCCACATTGAAATAAGGCCACCTAGCAGGCAGAGAGGTGCTTTTATCAACAGAAAAAAATTTCCATCTTTAAATACTCAGGTAGTTTTTCATATTCAGCTTGTGAGAAAAGCATGTTAGGGGCTGCACAATTATTATCGGGATGGGGGATAAAATATTCAACAAAACAATTAGTAAAACTCTGTTAAAAATTTGCTGTAGTTTTTATGAAAAAAGGGTCCTCAAAGACCTTATTTTTTGATTTTCTAAGAACTTTCCTGGAATTTTACTCTGTAGCTCTGAAAAACTTTACTTAAGATTCCAATTGGAAGGAGGATTGGAAGTTATTTTAAGTTCAGCACAGGAGGGAGGGGTTGGACTTTTTTGGAGGATTTTAAAACACCCTCCGAATAATTATTGCACCGTCCCTTACATAAGTTCACCTGTTTTTTATTAGTAACAATTATTGTCTTTAATTTATTATTTGAACATTATGCCCACATACAAATCATCTTTAAATTATTGTCTTATTAATAGGCTGTGTGTGATGACAACATGGTCTTCCATGATCTTCTGGTGGGGTGGCCTGGCTCAGTTCATGACGCAAGAATTTTAAGAAATTCACAACTATGTGTTACTGCAGCACAAAATTTCCCAGGAGATACACATTTGATTGGTGATGGTGGATACCCTTTGAAAAAGTAAGATATTGATCATGTTTAGTAACTACATAACTAATTGCCTTGAGAAGATGCATTATTTAATTATTGTTGCCATGCGGACTAGTGAGTGATTTTTAAGTTGGATGTTTAATATGTACTTTTCCTTGCACATTCCAGATGGCTGGTGACACCATTTAGAGACAATGGACATCTTACAGCAAGACAAAAGCAATTCAACACCAAACTCTCATCTGTTAGGTCTATAATTGAGAGATCATTCCAGCTTCTTAAGGGAAGATGGAGAAAACTTTTGTTATTAGAAAATGTGGACATTGAAACCATGGTGGAAATAATCATGTCCTGTTTTGTCTTACACAATTTTTGTCTCCTTCACGATGATTTTGATGATGGATATTTTTTGGGTGGTGGTGATGATGGTGATGACAGTGGTGGTGATGATGGTAATGATGGACAAAATCAACAAGCAGCTGAACGCAAACGCTTACATTTAATGAACATCATTTGCTAGAGTGCCATTACAAAAACTGACTTATCACAGAATAATATTAATGTTTTTTCAAGTACTAAATGACATCATTCTTTTTCAAAATAGTTTCATTGAACATTAGTTGTGCTTTTGTTATAAAAGACAAAAAATCTATCATAGATACAGCTATTTCAAAAAAGGTTGAGTTCCAAATTCCATATTTTGTTTTCCAAGACTGAATGGCACTGACAGTCTGTAGACCCTTGGCAAACAATGAAGATAACTAAAAATATTCCTATTTTATACATTCTATCAAACAACAACAACAACAAAAATATGGAAATCAATAAATGAATAAAACAAAACAAAAAAAATTGCAAACCACAATGCCTTTTGTTATATCAAAGAATTCATTTTTAATTCTTTTGAAATAGCTGAATTGTAAAGTAAACTTTTTGATTATTTTGAATTCAAATACCAACAGTGAATAAAACAAATCCAAACCAAACTTCTGTAAACATACTTGGTCATTGATTTCTTTACCACGGATCAACCAACTGGTTGTGGGCACACTAATCTGACCAGTACACTTTTAAATGGATACATATTAATAATATCAAAACTGTTAAAGTCTATGATTTTTTATCCATCATGTTGAAAAATCGATCAAAAAAAGATTTCTTCTCTTCTTTCATCTCTTTGAACAATTGCAGTTTTTCCTGTTCTGCCTTTTCTGTTCTACGTTTCTCACTATAATCTTTAAGAAATTCTAGCATTTCAGATGCAGATGACTTTCCTTTTGGCTTCTTACGCTGCCGCTTAACAACCTTTTTCTCCTTGCTATCTGACACATTAAACACATCAGTTTTTGGAATTTTCTCAAACATTGTTCCCCAGTAACTTTTCGATGTGATGTCTCGTTGAAAGAATCTGCTATTTTCTGGAAAATATCTTTCTTTGTGGATTTTCCCCCAAACAACTTTTTGTGTTTAAGCCATGATGTAATAAGTAACTTAACATCCTTGTCTTCCCAGCGATCTAAACATAGCTGCTCACTGGAGGTTGAATTGCTAGGGTTACCAAGATCCTGTGGAGTGCATAAGGAATGTTGTTCTGGCACAAAGTTGAGAGTGCTTGTTGCTGATGGTGCTGCAGCCTGTCCTTCTGGCACAAAGTACAATGCTGTGCTTGATTGTGAAGTACCATACTGTACTATAGATAAGAGAAGTAATCATTAACAGCTACATCAATGAATTTAATTAATCAAGTTGGTAGAGTGGACTAGAACTCTCTGACAACTATGATAGCAAAAAGTTTCATTGGAAGTTAACAAAATTATAAGCTTAAGTTTACTGGAGGTTTAACACTTACTGAAAGTAAACTGACATCAAAAAGTCATCAAAAACTTTTATGAGTAACTTTATATGATCTGGATGCAATAAAATAACTAATGTTCGTTTATAATCTAAAAAAAATAAGTGGAAAGTTTTTAATAAACTGTAATAAATGTATGATTTCCACGAAAAGATCAATTTTTCAGTGCAGCTGGATTTTTGGCGCGAAAATATCATCGAGCTGATTTACCGAGAAATTGCATTTTGCTTTTGCAAGATTGAGACTTGATATAAAACTTAAAAGGTTACTTACCATTCATGCAATTATGATTCAGCAAGTCGAGCAGAGTTTCGCCTTGGAAATGACAATGAGAACAACAATTCATGTCAGACGCCATTTTGTTTGACCGCATGCCCAGCTGACCGGGAGCTTAATAAAGAGCCTGGATCTAGAACCGAAATTGTAAATGGAACACATAAAACCGAAATTTTTCAATCGGAAAATTCCAAGTGGAATGTTTGGCCCTCCTCGCTAGACGATCCACTTTTTTTGGAACTTTTTCGGTTGGTTCGAACATGAAAACACTTTCCATTTACTTTTCCAACCGGAATACCCAGAATTTTTCAGTAAATGGAAAACACTTGTGATATCCTCTATCGATGGGTTTATAAAAATCGAATCGCTTTATTATTTGTAAATTAATTTATAAAAATCACTCTATGTGAAATTAACATACTCATGGTTCACTAATTACACGTCGAATGATGTAGAAAAGAAATTATTTGCTAGAGTCGATTTCATATAGGAACTGATAAACCATTTAGTTTGTAGACGTAGTAGTTGATAAATACAAAATAAAACAATAGGTTTTATGTTTAGTACTAGCTAATAGTTTGCAGGACTATTTTTTCACGGTAATATAAAAATAACTCTAGTGAAATATAATAACAGTCATTCTCTAAAAAGGTTAATTTGGATGTACATTTGTTTACAGACCTGTGATTCTGATCTACTAAAAATAACGCTTCCCTGCTAGCAAAGTCTCTCTAATCGAGCCGCTATGAACATTTGATATGTCGCTGTCAACAGCTGTGGACGAATAAAACCGGTTTTTAGCCAGTTATTGAACGGAAATATCTGTAAGTTGTCAAATTTATTGGTACAAGGGAAAATATAGTGTACACACAGAACATTGACTATTTGTCAAATAAAGATCCTTCGTCTGTGATGTTCTTTGATGAGTCGGGATTCCAGCTTCCCGATGCTGGACACAGAAACTACAGCTATTCGCCTGTCAGTGAAACTTGCATTGAAGTACGCAGATACTTGTCTACTGCAAACCTAAGGATTAACTTTATAGTTGGATTTGATGGAGTGAATTTGGAAACACAATAGATACTGCGAACTTGTTATGGAAAACTTTGAATACACGGTTCTTACGGCGATTGAGCAAGTCACCGCAGCTGATCTTTATGGATATTATAGACATGTTGGGTAGTTAGTTTGATGTTTGTAAACTATTGATCATTAACTGCTCGTTTATTATTACTTTTTGGTCGATTGTGAAATTTTACATGACTGCTGTTCATTTGATGCATTGTCTCAATTTAATTAGCTGTCTATCGAGTCACTAAGAGAGTTCAACAACGATTTGTATAAATGTGAAATGTTT
This sequence comes from Diadumene lineata, assembly GCA_918843875.1. NCBI lineage: Eukaryota > Metazoa > Cnidaria > Anthozoa > Actiniaria > Diadumenidae > Diadumene > Diadumene lineata. Next base: position 7,809,965 of record OU974074.1, on the reverse strand, counting down.
TTTTTGTTTTGTATTAAAGAAGAGCAAGAAAATCATTGTTTTTCTTCAGTAAATGAGTGTTTATTTGTATAGTATTTATTTGAGAGTGTATTGGCCGACAGCGGGAACGGGAGTGTAAACATACTGTTGACTGACGGCGTGCGAACAAAAGCTAGTAACGCACGCAAAGCAAGCTACAAAAGTTATGCATTTCACAATACAGTAAATTAAATTGCAAACAAACTTTATTTCAAAACAAAAAAAAAACATTACTTTTGAAAGATCTACATTTATAATACTTTCAAAAATTTAAACAAACAAAAAACATCAAAGCGAGAAACATTTCACTGATTCGATGATGTCTAACTAACATTTCAACTAATTACAATGGTGTTCAGACAAATATGAAGAGTCATTATTTTTCTTGTTATAAAGTGTGTTATAAATGTGGGCTAGTACAAAAGTATTAGCCTACATTTGATCAAAAGATAAGTTGAACTCAAAACTAACTTGGTGATTTAAATGAAAGCAAGATATTTGCTACTTCCATTCGTTTTTTTTCTGTTGAAGAATCGTTGCAAGTATCTGCAAGGCCAAGAGACAATTGTTTTGCCATAGAAATTTGTTCTTCCTCTTCCTCCTCTGTTGATGGAGCAAATGATAAGTGACAGCTGAAACTGGGATTATTTTTTTCTGTATTTCAAACAGGAAAATTTAGACCATAGCTTGTCAAGGTTTGCGCTATTGGAGTTTGTTTGCACTCAGTTACTTTTTGCTGTACGAGCGGTAGGGGAGAAATTCCTTGAGTTTGTTCATACTCGGCTAACTTTTTTCTTTCGAGGATAGACTTTACAACCTCGCGCTTCGGTGGTCCGCTTCCTTTTAACGATTTCGTTACAAATGCTATGTCCTGTTGTATTTTTAACCAGTTTCTCGAGTTATTTTGAATGTACTTATCAGGGTATTCTTCCAGAAACACGTCTTCGAGTTGTTTGTTTACGGAGACATGGACTCTATCAAATGCTGCTTCACGAGAGAATAGTTCTTGTTCGAGTTTCGATATCGTAGTTTGTAATGCTTTTATTTCTTTCTTTTTCTCTTGAACTGTCATTTTCTCATCTGAGTGTCGAGTTAGGTCTCCACAGAAAAATGCAGATTTACACTTTTCCAACTGACAACTTCGCACCGAGTGATTTCGATTATGACAATGACTACAACGTTGCCCAGTATTCCCATTAGCACTGGCAGCTTGCTTTATCCTTAGATTAAAGTTTTCTAGTTCTTTTCTTTTATTAGCTACTTCGGCGTACTTTTCCTCTACCATTTGCCGTTTTTCCTCAACGAATTGTTGCCCGTGGGATAATATTTTACGTCTACTAGGTCAATGAATCTTGCCTGCATCAGTCGAATTCACTCCAACATTAGCTACTGTTTTTTTTTCTTGCTGGTGATTTAAAAGTTGGGCTTTTTTCAGAGGTCGAAGTTTGTGGTCTTTCACGGTTTCGTTCTGGCTTCTGGAACGACTAACCCTGTTTAGTGTTAGTCTTTTGTGTCCTTCCGGAACTCCCTTCAAATCCTCTTCCAATAAATATTTCACGCTCGCTGTAGAACTAAAGCCATTGCTCCGCAATTTACTTGCATATTGCAGTAAATCTTCATCTACTTCGAGGAGAAACTCTTCTACTGACTTTCTGTGACTCATGACTAACTCTTCTACACTACTGTGACAAACAAGCGGGAAAACTTTGAACTTTGATATGTCAAACTTGGATCTTCGACGTCACGTGAGAATACGTTTTGTTCACGCGGGCTCAAGGGTAGATACAATTGACGGTATATAAAATCTTTTTAATTCATTTAATTCTCTTTTTTTCTACATCAGAAAAATATACATTACATATACATATCTACTGCTTCATGCAACAGCAAGCAACTGCACAGAGGATTGAAATGGTAAATTCTATTAACACCTATGACAACTTTTTTTGTAAATTGCATTTACAAGCAAATACAATACTGACAAATTGGAAAAAAAAATGGTCACTGCCAAATTTCCACAAGGACCAGTCTATAATAAACATCGGCTTACTCCACAAGGAACAATATGCATTAATATTTTCTACAAATGAATAGCAACTACAAAAGGAACAATCAGCAATAATATTCTCTAAAATGGAATATCAACTACTCAAGAAACAATACGCAATAATATTTTCCTACAAATGCACATGAATTGTGCAAAGAACATTCTGTGACATGTTTATACATATTCTCCAGATGAATATCATGGAGTTACACAAGCACCACACTAACATAAACTATGTTTTGAGGTGCATTCCAATAATATTCGAGCTCTTATGAATTCCAGCAACATGTTACTACAACAGTCATCTTTATTTGAATGCAACATATGTACGTTAGCTAGGACAGCATATGAAAACCAGATACCTAGCATATTACCAGATCTGTATAGTCATAGTGGTGCCTCAACCAATTGAGTGTAATTGAATATTGACATGGACTTCTATGTCATTTAAAAATATTATTTTTGCTTAATTCCAATAATAGAAATATTGATATATGCAGTATACCAAGAAAACTATTTATTGATGAGGAAGACTTGATGACATTTTCACTGCTGTTGCATATGTACATGTATATGATACTTTACCAAAAGTGAATACCTTATTCGTACTTATTTTCGCGGGTAGTTAATTTCGCGAAAATGGAACAGGCATATTTCGCGGGGCTTAAATTTCGCGATTTGGCCTTAAAAATGTATTTAAGGGAATTAAATTTAGCGAAATTTCTCAAAAAGCGATCAGCATGAAACGTTTGGTCGTACAATTAGCATAATTATTTTATTTAATCATTCATATTTTTAATCAAAAAACTGTCTCTTACAGCTAAAGTTACTGAACAAAACCATGTAGTATACGTAATGTGAAAGATGTCTATAGTGTAGTACAAATGCAGTCTCACAGTCTAACTTTGCCTAGCTTATTTCGACTGCTTTTATTAATCTTTCTTGTATAAAAGCGTTTCTTTTTTTTCACCAAAAACAATATTATAGTTCATTATCATCTTTGTTCTTGAGTTAATGCTATTTCTTCGAAGGGATCCTCAGGAGGAAGGGGGACTAGAAATTCCAATTACTGTTGTTATTGAAATGGATGTCACTGCAATGGGTAGAGCAATACTTGATAGATATAAACAGCTGGTAATGACAAAATATAAGGAGCCAGATTTTAATGGATTGTTCGATGACTGCACTAAGGACATTTTGAAGGAACTGCAGCGCGAAGAAGAAACAAGTGACTCAGGAGAAGAGAGCTCCAACGTACAAGCTTAAATATTTGAAAATGCTTAGAATATTGTCTAAAATTCATTTTTCCCCTGATTAAAAAAATATAGTATGATATTAATTTTCGCGTGGTTAAATTTAGCGAGAACCTTTTTTCGCGGGTCTTAAATTTCGCGATTTTTTTAAAATCGCGACAATTAAGCCCCGCGAAATTTAGTACGAATAAGGTATATATAATATGGTAAAAGCTAAAATTGTTTTTATCATGTGATGTAAAAATTAAACCATGCTCAGTACCTATCAAAATAAAAGCTTGTAGTCTCTGAAATGCAATTATTAATAAACTAGCCTAAGTTGGTGCAGTCAACTATTTTGATGTAGGGGGGGGGGGGGGGACAAGTATTTTCTGTGAAGGAGCCTGGTCAAACTACCTCCGTACAGTTATGACCCTAACCCGATAGAAATGGCTTTTGGTATGGCTAAAGCAATGGCACGACAAACACCGGTGCTTTAGAATGAAACATTAATTTGGCCATAGTAGATGCATTCACTAGTTCAGGCTGTGAGTAACATTTATCGAAAATCATGGCAAATTACGAGTTAAAGTGATTTTCTCCACCCACAAATTCATAATATAGGTGAACCTAAAGCTGAATTTTATAATCAGTATAGCAAAACTGACGTATGTTTAATAAACAAAAGATGTACAATAAAACAAAACGTGCAACATTCCTTATAACGTGTCTTTGAATTTCTTTGTGTCTTAAGTTTATGTCTTGGCACATTGTTAGTTAGTTGATAACTATGTAGTTGATAACTAAATACTATTAAGCGCTAAATAGTTAGGAATTATTTCTAATGTTCCCTTCTTCCTCACGGCAAGAGTGCAAGTGTTAGAAGAACAGAACAAAATGTCCCCGGAGTCCATTAGCAAAAAAATCATTGACTTGGCATTCAAGTCACATGCTCACTTTGATAAGTACCAGGCCCTTTCATTGGCTCAGTCCTTGGTATTTTGTACACAAGATTCTTCTCACAAGGCCCCTTTCTATGCAGCAGCTTTGCAAGATATAAGAGCCCGAATGAACAATGATTTCAAGCCCCTGCTATAATAAGCGATGGACTACAACATGGAACTGATATTCTGACTTCAAATTATGTGATTCAATAAAGCATTTAAAACTTAACATTGCCCTTATGTGATTGTATTACTCACCAAAATCTTCAGCCTGCGGCCTGGGTGCCAGACTTGAAAGGGAAGCCAATCTCTACTCAGATTACCTGGGCTCAAGGCTGTCACCCACTGGGCTTCAGATCTTTCACTGTTAAAAACTCTAGGCTACTTGGCATTCTATCATACCTGTTGTTTATAGTTGTTTTCCTCCGTCTGTAGGTTGATGTACATAACCTCTCTATTTCTACCCTGAATTTTGACCCACTAGCAGTCAAGCCTAACACTATTCAGTGGGTAAACAGAAATGCCAAGCCAATCGCCACGTCCCAGGGGGTGACAGCATGTAACAACCATCTGCCAAAAGATTTTATTCCAGATCAACAATTCAGCTTCACCCACATTATCATCAGTAGCTACAATCTTGGACTAAACTCTTGGTACATTTTCCCTTTTTATGTGCAATTGCTAGTTTTTCTTTTGTTTTTGCTCCCCTCCCAACTGAAACAATGTTGATTTCATGATAACATGATTGTCACGGATCAACACATCGATGATGACAACATTGTACCGTGGGGGTGGGGGAGGAAGTTTATTTTTAAAAACACGTATAAAAGGATTTTTACGATCGATCTAAAAAGCAGGGTGCATTACCCTGATGTACCAAGAAGTTTTGTCCAAGATTGTATTTTTACATCACATGCCAGGGGAGAGTCCAACAAGGTTTTATTGTGGATAAGGGACGGTGTTGATGTCCATCAATATTTTCGAGGTTCATTCAAAGGTGAGAATTATGATTGTCATTTGCCACCTCATAGGGTTTTCCCCAATAATGCATCTAGTAAAACGTTTGCCTCCTTTATCTCAAAAAGCATTTTGGATCAGGATGCATCTGGGGCTATTAGTGTTTGGGGAAAGGTTGAAGAGGTTGCTCCCCCGCATATTGTGATGCCCCCTTACAGTGGGGCCCTCAAAACCTCGAATATGTAATGATACCTGTTTCTTAAATCTATGGATGGTTGACCGGCCTTTCAGCCTGGATCACCTTCCAGGTCTCCCACGCTATGTTTCAACGGGTTCCTTTCAATCAGTAACAGATGATAAGTTGGGCTACGACTACTTGTCTTTGACGTCAGACAGTCGCACTTACTTCGGTTTCGGCTGGGGAAATTGGTATTTTACCAGTAATACTATACCTTTTGGCTGGAAGCTTTCAGCATATATATACCCTTCAACAGGGTCACTTGTCCCACATTACTATCGTTCTGTAGGCATTCCCTGCTCCCTGTATATAGATGATAGGCACATTGGGCAGCTACATCTTTCCCACCCCTCCCCCTATTGCCCATCAGCCTTGGAGCTGGCAGTTTCAGCTCTAGTTGTTGTCTGCTTTACATTCACTTCACTAGGATACTTCATTGGTTTGAAAAAATGTATTCTCGACCCACGCCATATCTTAGGTTTATTTGCGATTTCATCAAACAAGCCTTTACTCTGATGCCCTCAAAAAAGCAAAATTTTGTAACCCTTGTTCGCAACACGGGGACACCGTGCAACTAGTAAGGCTACAAAAGCTAGCAGGAAAATGCAATACCATGTCCTTAGCCATACCCGGCGCAAGGCTTTTCACAAATGAAATGAATTTAGCCATTTCACTGGGCACTCACACATCTTGGCTAAGATACTAGATCCTTTGCGGAATGAGATAAGGCATTGGCTTTTCTTCGAGAAATGGGAAGGTTATCTTCCATGGATATCTGAGAGACATAGCCATATTCAGTTATGTTCGGATGCTTCTTCCTTTGGTTGGGGAGGAGTCTTAAGCCCTGGAGCCATTGCAGTGTCTACATCAGACTACTGGGATGCAAAGCATATCTCCCTTGATATGCGGCTAAAGAGGCATTTGGCTTGGCCAATGACCTTAAATCATTCGCTGCGAATATCGCAGGATCATGGGTTGATGTGTTCACAGATAGTGAAGTTCTCATTTACTCTTGGGAGAACCAAAGCTCGAAGTCTAAACCCTTGTTTGATGCCTGAAAAACAATATTTGCTGAGCCGCTTAAGAGCAATATTCTATTAAACCAAATCTTTGAACCCAGCAGACACCCATTCCCGTCGCCTAAGGAGAGCTGATGCATGTCTGGCTTTGCCTTACTGGGAGAGGCTACAGGCTGAATTTGGTGGCCCATGAGGACACTCAGTAGACCTCATGGCATTGCCCTCAAATGTCAGGCCACACCTAGACGGCACATTGTTGCCATTTTTTTCCACTTTCCCTTGTTCTTCATGCACAGGTGTTAATGTTTTTGCCCAGTCCCCCCTACTGCTCATGCTAAGGATCTCTCCATTATCCTTATGCCTTTCCGCCTTTAATTCCAGTAGGACAACTGCTTCACTTTCTACAATCTCTCTCCCTTTCTTGTACCTTAGTCCTTCGCGATATCTACTCTAGAAAATACTGATAGTCAATTGTGTGCTCTTGGTCCTTATCCTCCTGTAGGATTGCATAGAAAGGGGAACTAAATGTGTTGCTGGTCCCTTCTAGCTCGGGTTATGAGCCACTTGTCAAGTTACCTTGGGACCTTTGGGTATTTAGAGTTTAGTACATTGGTTATTTATTCTAGCTTTATTAACGTAAATACCACAATAGCTAAACGTGTATACCCCTCTACAAACACTAACTGTTACGTTGTCTAGTAGTAGATAAATTTTAAAAATATACTATTAATTGTGGATATCAATGGCAGAGTCAACCAAAAGGCATCACTCAACCCTTGCGATCGACATACTGAAAATAGATGAGCGGATTAAACAACTTGATGATTCATTCTCTCTACACCCTATGCCAAGCAAAAAGAATCCCTCCAGCAAAAGTTTGAATTATTCATGAGCGCGCAACCAGGACAAAAATCATTACTCACAACGACACCAATGGACGTATGTCGTTTACTTGCATGGAAAGATAAGAACGGAAAGACTCACGTACACAAAGAGGGTTGTCAAAATATGGGAAAGCACGGTTTGCAGTCTTCATGCGAGTGCCCAATCAGACTTGCTTATAATACGGTTGACTCTCACATAGGCAAGCTTCGAGCAATTTTTCAAAAGGCTGGAAGACAAGGTGAATGGGAAAGTGCCTTGTCACTGGGCAACCCAGCCAATGCCTCGAAAGTAAAGGCATATCTAACAGCAGTCACGGCAGAGCAACTCAAAGCAAGGAAAACTTCAAAGCGAACCGTTCCCATATTCCTCCCAAAGCTTCATGCTCTGGCACGTCATATCAATACAAAGATTATGTCTCCGGAAAATAAAGGCCTAGACCTATATGTATTGACACGGGACCAAGCATTTCTGAAGACATTGTTTTTAGTGGTGACCATGGATCCGACCTTGGCCTCGTCAAGACAACGTAAATTCTACGCTTCCCTAATGATGATGTCTAGTCTCCCTCGCATCCGTTTCCGGCCTTTCAGAAAGCCCAGTAATGACTGCGAACATTCGACACTAATCTCTTGACCAATCAGATTTTGGCTTCTATATTTCACTATCACTTCGCGGGAAAATTCTAAACCAATCACCTTTTATATACAAGGAAAATTACGTCACAAACATTGGTTTGTGAAGGTAGTATAGTTGGCGGACGCTAGTTTGTATGAAGAAGTTAATCAACGATTTAGAATCAAAACCCTTAATACACCCAAAAAAAAGTAATCAAGCTTGTAGGAGAAGAACGAAAGAATTGGAAAATCCCTGGTCTATCAAGCTCTTCCAACTGCTTTCGATTATACAACTAGTGAGCCTGGTCACATTGTTGTAGTTGCATCTCCTCTTATAAGCCTTATGGACGACCAAGTTTCTTGTTTAATCGAACTTGGGCTAACAGCGGTAAACCTTAGCTCTATAGATAAAGAAGAGGAACGCGTTCGTGTTGAAAATGGCGACTTTTCGGTTGTATATGGTTCTCCTGAAGCATGGTTAATGGAGAGCAATGCTGAACAACGCTGTTTATAAAAAGAAACACTGTGCCATAGCAGTAGATAAAGCTCACGTTATACGCCTGTGGTAAGTCAATGCCTAAGCTACGAAAAAATATTTAAGATAATTCATCTTGTTACACTTTTTTTCTAATTCTCTGAAATATTTATGAGATGCAAAGTTATATGCGAAATTGTGTTGCATTTTAATAATTTGTGTCAAAAGGTTAGCTTCAAAACGTGAACGAGGCAGAAATTACATTTTATTTTAAGGACATCTTCCATCTGTGAGATAATAATAGTAATTCTCATTATTTTTAGGGGTGTATCACAGGACAACAAAATGGCAGCATTTAGAGAGTCATATTCTAAGCTATATGAGCTAAGATCTCTTGCACCTAATGTACCATTGGTGGCCCTAACAGCAACAGAAACAAAACTTACAAAGAAGACAATATTGGGTATTCTTAACATTGAGGATGCAATAGAAATCAAAGAAAGCCCTAACAAGCTAAATGAATCTTATTCTGTTTATTATATGGACAAGGAAAATGAACTTGAATTCTATTTAGACTGGTTGGTGGATGAATTGAAAGAAGGGAGAGAAAAAGCACCTAGAACAATTATCTACTGTCAAACTGTTAGCGCCATTTAGCGCAATTTTGTTATGTCCTTTTGTTTACTACGGTAAACATTAAGTGTTCATTAAGTGTATTTTTGTAAGCCTTTGTTTTAACGTACTAATTTATATTCCGGTCCTTTTGTCCCTTTTTTGGTTATGTTATAAATCACTTGTAAACTGCATAAATTATTGTCACACCGTCAACCGTTCGACCTAAGCACAGCGTTTGTAAATTTCCTTAGTTTTTCTACATGCTTATAATATTTTTTGTAATTGTATTTTGTTAGCAACCGTTTCTGTGCCGTATACGGATACCGTTGATCGTAAATTAAAAGATCGCCACGTCACGAGTTGATTCGCTGATTTTCATCGTTCACCGTAATACAAACCATAAAACAGTGTAGCATTGTGTATGGAACAATAAAATACTGCCTAGGTAAAGCAATGTTTGCTGGAGACAACAGAGGACACCTAGTCCAATATGATAACTATTGATCTCAACTCTCCTCCTTGGTGGCCGACGTTTCCCATCACACCCACCCTCTGGATAAATATTACCTGTCCATGGGGACGTCGACTGCCAGGCCTCCAATGATCACTTATTGGAAGGAGATCAATGGCAATAGTTTACAATTGCCTATGGCATGGGAATTGATTGTAAAAATGTGAAAACCATTATTCACTATGGATCCCCAAGAAATCTTGAATCGCATGTGCAAGAAAGTGGTAGAGCTGGTAGAAGTGGAGAGAAGGGGTGTAAGTCCATCATACTGTATTCTAATGTTAGAAATGACTCCCAGTGTAGAAGAAAAGCACTTCTTCGTCATTTTGACTGTGACATTGTTGACTCCAACTATGATGATGCACATGAGTGTCATATCTGTCAACAGAAATGTACTTGTTCCCAAGGTGTGTGTGGCTATCGTTACTTCAACACAATTAACACTCTCAGTTCTACAACATCACAAGATGGCCAAGCAAACAAGAAAATAGTTACAGCTGCTAACATCTTAACTCTAAGCTAATATATCTCCAAAAGTCACTCAATAACAGTTATAAAGACACACCTCAGGGTTCCCACTCACGTGAGAAAGCAAAATTCCCTGACTTTTCCCTAACCTTAAAGCATTTTTCAATGACCAAAGAAGAAACATTATTTTGGATTTTTTTTATAAATATTTCTTAGACCATTAGAATTATAAATCAATCGCAAAGGCATAATTCAATGCACCGCTAGCTTACTGTTTACATAACATTTCAGCAGGTTTCTGATATATTAAATCATTAGTCAAACAAACAAGCAAAAGAACAAATTTTACATTGCTAGATTTTTTGTAACATAAGAAATTTTTTTAAACTCTTAATAAGCATCGATAATTCTCACAAAAAAGATTACAATAATGTGAGAAAAAAATTCCCTGACCTTTCCCTGATTTTTTGACAATTCTCAAATTTCCCTGACCAAAATCAAAATTCCCTGACAATTCCCTGACCTTGAAAAAAAAAATCAAATTTCACTGACTTTTCTCGGACCGTGGGAACCAAATCAAAATTCCCTGACAATTCCCTGACCTTGAAAAAAAAATCAAATTTCACTGACTTTTCTCTGACCGTGGGAACCCTCCACCTATTAGTCTTGTTTCTGAATTTGGGGATTGCCAAATTAATACAAGTTATAGACAATGCAAGCAGGATTATGTCATTGAAAGACGTTTACAAATTTGTGGATATCTGGCATGATGATGTAGCCATTGAAATTCTTTTTACTATCAATACTGTTTTCCAAGACATTGAGTTTGACTTTGAAGATGAAAGTGAAGATTCAGATTTCTTGCTAATTTTAAAAACTTGGTCATGGCTATGATTTTGTATTGTTCCCTCATTAATTATTCATGATTTTTAAGAGGATTTATAAAACCTCATTAATGGAGTATTTAGTCCAATCCATTGTCCCATTTTGGTCACATGCATGAAGTTTTTTTATACCCCATAAAGTACTCTCATTTGTATTTGACATACCTGTAGCAGATTGCTGAGACCTTAATGAGATAACGTTTCATAGTATGAAGCAACCTCTGCTTATCATATCACCAAAATGGTCCAAAAAATTGAACGTGTTCTGTCAAGAAAGTTGTTTCCCCTTGAATTCTCAAGAACCACATTCAAATGTAGGATGCATATTTAACAAACACAGAAGTTCTGTACATGATTAGCTTATTTTTTTCAACATTATATTCGAAATTTTTGGTTTTAGAATTATTATTGTTGGAGATTTTTCAGTCATATAAATAAACTTGCTGCATTAGTCTTATATGTATCAAGTATTAAAACTCTCATTGCACGTGAGTTGTTTTACTCCATAAAGCACTGCTGCTCAGTTTTTATCTATTACTTACAACAGTGAGCTGCAACACTGTAGGTTTTCAATCAAATATAGGTCAGATACAAAGCTTTTTATGCCATATTACTCATCAAACATAGATTAGAGTGCAAACACTAAATGTGTACAACATACAGTAAATACCACTAGATAGTACTTATTTATGATAATTGTATTGTGTTCTTTTCTTTAAATATATATATCTTATTAGACAGTTGGATGTGGAATATGGCTGGATATTTTTACGAGTCACGCTGTATTTGGACGAGCCTTCAGGCGAGTCAAAATGCAAGTTGACGAGTAAAATATCCAGCCATATTCCACATCCAACTGTCTAATAAGTTATTTATTGTCCAACTATCTCGTAAAAATGAAAAAGGGTCGAAAAAATCAAAAAGATAATTTTCATTTCCTTAAAAAAATTAGTTGGACATTGCATGACGTTTGTATTGCATTCTGATCGGCTCATTTTTCATACAGGTCAAACCGGTTTTAGCAGCTCACACAAACACGCCGCTTTCAATGTAATTTTTTTTGGACTGTTTTTGCCCAATTTTTGTATTTTCTGTATTTTGAGAAAAAAGAGGGAGAACGTCAACAAGACAAATTAAAAAATGGCTTCCGTTCGGAAACGTTGATAAAGTCAAATGAAAATGCAGTAACAAAGGAAATGTTGTGTCAAGAACTTCCAGTGATTGTAGTGCTTTCGTTTCCATTCGTGGATCGTAGTTGCTTGCTTCAATTAGCTTTACATTTCTACTATAAATTACATTTTTGCAGCTCTTCCACTGAAAGATTACATTTTGTTGTATTAAGGTAAAATTTCATTTTTTTTTCTTTTCCTTATACGAGCTAGTCAGTCAGCTTATATGTCAACAAACTTGTGAGCTTACAAAGCATTTTCTGTTCTCTGTGTTTACATGTTCACGTTGACTCTGTTTTCAATTTTAATTTCGACATTTTCGTTATCTGATCTTATTAACAGAAGAATCGAAAGCGCTTCTGTAGAAAACGTTAAAAACTAATTCACTGGTTTGCCTTGCAGACATTTTAGCTGTAGATGCTGTAGATGAAAACCTGTTAAACTGGTTTAGATAGCGAAAAATATCACAAAATAATACAAAATATATAAATAATTTGAATTAAGAAATATTTGGTTCACTGACATCACAAGAGTATCAAAACAATGTTTTCCAATAAATTGTTGAAAGATGCATATTTTTAGATGATTTACATGGACAGCGTACAACAAAGTTTTTTTGTTTACCTATAACAAAAGGTAGGTGCTTCATCGTGGCCTTTTGATCTCGCACTTTCAAAAGGACACCAACAGCAAGAAGTATACCTGTGATTCTTGTTTTTGAGTCAACATTTTTCTCTTTTGAAGCCTGTGGAACTGCCACTGCTTTGAGAACATAAGAGGTGCTTTCTCCTTTATTTCCTTTCCAATAACCTCCCACGAGAAATTAGTGAGAGTTTCCAAAGAAAATGTTGGGAATACTGCTAGTTTGACAAGAAATGTGCTCAGTGCAATTATTAAAGATATATGGCAATGGAATTGTCTCGCACCAGAATGCTGTTTATTTACATTTGCACCGGAAGGACAACAGCGAACTTCAAGATAGTTTAAGGATTCCCTCATGGTTTGTGATAGATGCAATGAAGATACAGGTAGGCATAAAGTAAACAAAAGGAACATGCAATCACTGCTACACTAATAATTTGTATTTGATACAAATTAAAGAACATATAACTCACAATACTTGTATTTATCACTTCATTGGTATTTCACCCAACTTATTTCAAAGGGGCAGTTTTTTTAAATTGAGGGAGTGGTAACAGACCTTCCCTCCCCACACCTTTAGTTAGTTTATTGCAGTGACCCCTTTCATCAACACATTTCTCTAATAAGTGATTTATTGGTATATTCAAACTATAGACATATCAATTAAACTATTTATTTTTTATTTTGTAGAATTTGCTGGTGTATTTTGGATGGTGCAGAACCAACCGTCAGTTTGTGCAAATCCACTTTAAACAATCAAATGAAGTTGATTGTAATTTTGTTACTTCTAATAGGTATACTGGTACCGAAATGGTCTTTCTAATAGATCCTAAGGTGAGAAATAGCTGACATTTCCATGCTAAACTCAAATGTAAATGATTGGGCCCAATGAAATAATAGTAGAACGAAATTGAATCGAGTTCTAACAATAACTAATGATGTGCTACATGTCGATCGATCTGCACTTTTATTGGCCTTCATCATTTTTACTACAAACATGGTTTGAATTACAAATAAAACATCAGCTTTTTGAGAATGAAAACAGATATACAAAGTGCAATTATCAAAACATACATTCAAACTTAAATTTCAAATAAATTTCAATTCTTCTCATCCTATAACTTTACATATTTACCTATTTATTCTAATATTCTCTACATATTTAGATGTATTATATTTATAAATATTTGTTTATACTTTAATAATATATATATTTATTACTGACAACTAACCATTTCTTTAAATTATTTCCAGCAATTTTAAAAAGATCAGAAATAATATAAGTAAGAATAATGAGGGAAAGCCCCAATGTTTGAAATTTAAAGGTATTATTATTGTAGAAACATTGTCACATGACTGACACGAGGTCCACCATCTTGAATAAAAATCAAGACAATTCTGTTGCCTCTCTCGTTTTATTGAATAATACATGGTGGCAGCGTTGAAAAAAATGCACAAAAATGTTGAAAAGTGACTCTTCTACAACTTCACGACCACCTATACAGTTTCCTCTTCCAGAACCGCTACCAAACGACCTACACGGCTTCGAACAAGCTGACTTATGGAGAAACTGGATTAGATGGTTCGAAAGGAACAGAATCGCCTCAGGGCTTTGTGAAAAATCCCAACAAGAACATGCAAGTACTCTCTTTTATTCGATGTGTAATCAGACCGACGATTCTAACTACATTGAAAATTGATGAAACAAAGTCAAGCTACAATTAAATGAAAGGTGCTTTTGATGGATATTTTGGTTCAAAAAGAAATATACTTGTGAAAAGAGCAAGATTCAACCGCAGGATACAACACGAGGGTGAGCCCAATGATAGTTTCATCCAAGACTTGTGTAGACTTAGACTGAAGAATGTAACTAGACGCATATCTGCGTGAACTCGGACTTCTCTTTGGCCTATGTGATTTATCTGTTTGTTTTGCTGAGCGTTTGTAAGCGCTAAAACTAGAAAATAAAAACAAAAATGATAAAATCATGCTTGCTATTACGCTTTTTTTTATAAAAGATTCTTCTGTTTTGATGTTGAACATTCAAAACAGTTTAATATTTCGAATATCACATTTTCTATTTAAATAATCAAATAAATTCTTGAAAATGTGTTCATGTATGAAGTGTCTCTAGTTAACGATACTGAGATTTGCATATGCAATACCGCATTCACCCATTATTATAATTACTTAATGTCTTTTCCTTGACGGGCATATCTTTGTCACTACATGTTACACAATCTACTGCTTTTTCTGCTCTCGGGGTTCCTGTACAATGACAAAACTTGACTAAGGGGGAGTCGGACAATTTGACATCACAAATCCAGTATTTTCAAGATTGTTTATAATAAGTTCTTTGAGAATGATCTTGCCATTACTTGTATTGTTACACAAAGTTAAAGCAAATTATTACACACATTAACTGTTTTTGGCAATTGATCTGCTGTTATGTACTTATTTAAATTTATATTATTACAAAAATGGGTGCCATTATTGGTTATTCACTATAGTGGACAAGGTTTTTCAATTCCAATAGCCACACGGTTTCATTAGAATAGTGAATACCGTGCAACAGTATAACTTCAGTGGAAAGTTGAATATAATAATCATTTACTTGTACTCCCTTTAATTGAAACAATGCATTGTAATGTATACTTTGAAAGTAGTGAACTAAGTAACTTAGAGAAGATAATTCAAGAAGTACACAGGTACTCTGTGAATAGCCTCTACGACATAAATCTCTTGCATGAGAATCAAAAACTTTGAATGTATTGTTACTATGACAATATATAGCAACAGCACTAAACCCTATTGTTAATATATAATTGGTATAATTCTCAGTTATTATGATTGAAATGCTGTTTGTAAAGAAGTGGAGTATGCGTATCCTTCAATTTGCAGTTTCTTTATGTAAATTACCTCTACTGAAACTCTCAATGTAGTCTAACTGATAGTAACTCTCCAACACATTCAACACTGTTGGTAGTTCTGTTTGCATTAAAATCTGTCTCGCAGATTGCGACAACCTTGAATACAACTGGTTTCCAGTATTTATTATAGACACAAAATCATTAGATGAATTGATACCATGTTTATTATTATAAATCAGAGAATGTAAACTCACTGCAACACATTGTTGTCCTGCATTTTGTCCAAATATAGCAACATTGAATTGACTATATGGTTCTGTTATTGGCTTGCTTTGATATTGGCTAGATGTGTTTGGGTTTTATATAAAGAAGTCACTTAAGAAGAAAACAATTATGATATGTAACGACTAGTCTTATAGAGTGCTTACAATATGTCTGTGAAAGACATGAAATAAAATCTAAATAGTTACTACATATTAGTTCATATTTAGTGACTTTTTTAGACAAGTAAGTTGTAACGAGGTATTTGTTTTCTTTGTATTTTCCTTTTCTTTTACTGTGCTGGTTGAATGATAGCATGAAAATAGTCCCTAAACAGACTATTAGTTAGTAACTAATTAGGTTTTATTTCATGACATAGTGTTAGCACTCTATTTGAAGGTTTGTTTACATAACTTGTAAACCTTCTTTTAGTCACAGTAAATGGACGTCCTGCAACTGTGCTAATGATATAATTTTATGCAACTTCGACGACTTAGATACACTGGGTACTATTTTTGCAAAAACAAATCGTCTAAACTTTCTACTTTTAGTGGCAAGGCGTTTTAGAGCTCGTGTTGGTAATCTGCTAGTCTCACGATTACGTCTTAGGCGAGTAACCGTAATAACATGCCTATCATTGTAATAAACATACTGAGAATAACGAGATCTAGTGTTTTTTGCAATATTTATTGTTACTAGTGCATCATTATATACATGTACAGTCAAGTTTTATCTAGTACATCACAATTATTTAACGATGAAGTAATGTACATTTCAACATGGACGTCCAAGATTCTACAAGCCATGAAAATGCAAACTCCACATTAAACTATAAAACCAGCGAAACAAATGTCATTGAACTCAATAATTGGTACAAAACCAAGGAATAAAAGAACTTATAAACTTACGATCGTTGTCATAGATGTTTCCCCTGGAAAAGTGGCTGTACATGCAGTATGTGACTTGTTGACGGGCAACAGATTTCGACATTCTTCGCTTCTTTGATTGTAGTCGGAAGATTCAGCAGTCAAATCCTTACAGATTGACAGCAAATTTACGTGGTTTGAATAGGTATATTATAGTTCATTAGATAGCGTATAGTTCTCGATAAAGTTCTCGTGAAGTATCTCGATAAATCCACTCGTAAAGTGCAGAGCGACTCTCTCGATAAATTCACAGACTGATCCGTTTTGAAAACGCTCAACATCTTTTACTGTGGTTCTACCGCGAAGAAGTGTGCGTTTGTTCATGATTTGAGCGTAACAGAGACAGAATTTACAGCCATTTATAACGTTGAAATCCCAGAAAGTAGCTTGAATCGAAACGAAACTCGGCAAACCATAGGCAAGCAGGTTATGACGTTTCACATGGCACGTGATCAATTAAACCAATCATAAGGTTTAAACGGAAGAAATGCAACCAATCACGCAAGAGCCGGGAAATTTAATTTTGTGACAGACAGGAAAAAAAAAAAAAAAAACCTGCGAATTTATACCTCGGACCTTCCCTTGGAAGTCCGAGTAATTACTCTAACCTCAAATAGGAACTAATAAGAGATCGCATAATAGTGGGGGTCAGCAATGAATGCCTATTTGATCGTCTACAATCAAAGGCTGACCTTGACCTAAATAAGGCTATTGAGATGTGTAGGTTGCAGAAAACGCAAAAACAAAATCGTGATGTAGTTAGAGGGAACATTAACAACCTGCATAGTTCTGTCGAATTTGTAAAGAAGAGCAAACCATATTTTATTTATTTACAACAACATTCATACAGGAGACATCTATTTAGCATTTGCTAGTTTAAGTAGAGTCCTGTCAAACATAACATATTTTACAAAATAGATAATCACAAACAAGTTACATATGTACATGATTGCGGAGAAAAATTAATGGACTTATCACATAGGTTTACATATATTATGCTGCCTTGAGATGGCGCTTCAAGTTAATTTTAAATTGATTTAGGGTCTCTGAATTTCTTATTTTGGGTGGAAGTTTGTTATATGCTTTTGCCCCACTAATCCTAAAGCTGTTTTGGTATTTTGTTGTTTTGGTGAATCTTATTTGTATTAGGTCAAGTCTTCTTGTATTATACAAGTGAAAATGGTATGCATACCATTAAGACATTTATAGACTAGTACACATTTTAAGTACTCTCTACGTGCCTGCAAAGTTAATCGCAAAGTTTATAGTTTTCTCTTTAAGCTTCTCTTACGGCAGGGAGTACCTGGTTTCTAAGTGATCTATAAGTTGTCCATTCATTTGATGAACCTGATTTTTGTTCCTTTTTGTGATGGAAGTTCCGCTTTTTAATTAATGTTCGTATTTCTGTATTTATCCACGGAAGTTTTTGAGAGCGAACTCTTTTCTTCATCTTTGGAACGTGTCTATCAATTAAGTTTAGAAGTATTTCTTTGAAAGCGTTCCATGTGTCATTGACTGTTAAAAAGGTGTCAATTTTGTCCCATGAGACGGAATGCAAATCACTTGAAAAATCATCTTTGGAGTGGTTTTTATAATTACAACACTCTATAGTTCATATCATGGTTCAGCGCTCACAGTAATTGCCTAATCCAGCTCTTCAATTTCAACGAATTTTATTTTACATAGCTTTTATTTTACACAGTTTTATTACCACAAAACCTTTTATAAACTTACTAACTTCTGGAAAATGATTACTTATACAAGAAGCTTCTTAATATCAAGATGCTTTTGGCTTTTTGCTATTCAAACTTCCCGCCATCTTGTCAATACATCGAGTCAGCTTTTGCCATCCAAAGGACCACTACCAGAGTCAACATGGAGTAACTTAAAATCACTAGGACTTCTTCGAAGATTCCGAGGTCATCGAGGTGGATATTGGTCGTCAAAATATAACCAAAACAACAAAATAAAACCAGTAATATCAAGACATAAATCTAGCTCAATCAACCAAGCGAAACAAATGGCCTCATTAAATATTCGACAGTCCAACAATAACAACCCTTATTGTCATTAAACCAACTACTTTGCAGAAGCTCACAAGGCGTATCAAGTTTGGCCTTTGGAATGCTCGATCTATCAATAAAAAATCTGCCTTGATTTGCGAACTGATTATTAATAATGACCTGGATATACTTGCAATAACAGAGACATGGCTACATCATACAAATACAGACACTGATAATACTGTTGCTGAGATCATAAACACGCTACAAGACTACAACATACACAGTCTTCCTCGAGCTGAGAAAAAAGGTGGAGGAATCGCCATTTTCTTTCGAAAAGGTTTCAACATAAAAAGCGTTAACAATCATTCGTCAACGTCAATATGATGTCTTACACTTCGTCTAAACTGCACTGGCTCTACCATCATTTATCTCTTAATTATATACCATCCTCCATCTTCTAAAAGAAACAACAGTACTTTTTCTCAGTTTCTGGTAGAATTTTCTTCTTTACTGGAAAATCTAGCAATTGTCTCCGACTATCTTCTAATCACTGGTGACTTCAATTTGCACGTTGACTGTAGCTCTGACCACGATGCATCACATTTCCTCGAAACTCTTGAATCTGAGAGTCTTCAACAGCATATTAATGAGCCAACGCAACGACATGGACACACCCTCGACCTGCTTATCGATCGTGACAACAGCAACATTATATCAAATATAAACCTTATTACTGATCTTCCATCAGATCATAAAGCTATTGTCTGTAAGCTTGACTTTGCTGCACCACCGCCAACTAAGAAACATGTTTGTCGTTGACGCTTACATCTGATTGACAAAATAAAATGGCAAAATGACATAGAAAAGTTTCTACAATCGAATCAACAATCATCTGATATTAACAGCTATGTGCATAACCTAGATTCTTTCCTTCACTCATTGTATGACAAACATGCTCCTGAAATATCACGCACTGTCACACTTCGTCCCAATTACCGTTGGTTTAATTCTACACTTATGGAATTGAAAAGGAAGAAAAGACAGTGTGAACGCAAATATCTTGCTACAAAGCTGGAAGTCCACCGACAGATTTACCACGACCAATGCAACAACTATCTACTTCAAATCAATTTGGCGAAATCAAACTACTACAAGAATCTTATTAAGGAATCTGATCAACATCAACTATTTAATCTTGTCAATGGCCTTTTTCGAGTGCAGAAAGAGCCTACACTACCAAAATCAGACAGTTCAACAACTCTTGTAGAACAGTTCTCAGACTATTTTTGCTCAAAGATTGAGTCAATTCGTAGCAAGTTACCCAATGCTCTCAACACCACCATTACCGAAGAAAGCAAGTGTACTACTACTTTAAACAAATTCGACAGTCTCAGAAGACCTAGTTGAGCGCATTATACGGAAGTCGAATTCTAAGACTTGCGCCCTTGATGCAGTTCCGACGAATCTACTTAAAAGCTCACTAAAAGTAATTCTACCAGCCATTACTGAACTTATTAATCAGTCTCTACAACAAGGCATATACCCTGACCTCTACAAAATGGCCCTTATTCGTCCTGCTCTGAAAAAGCCTGACCTTGATCCTGAGGATTTTGCTAACTACAGACCAATAGCCAACCTTTCGTTTCTATCAAAGACGCTTGAACGTATTGTAATTTCCCAACTTATGGACTACCTGGAAATTAACGACCTATATCCAAGAATGCAATCTGCATACCGAGGAAAACACAGTACGGAGACAGCTATCATAAGAGTATTGAATGACATTAAGTGTTCTATCGACAATCGGCAGCAAGTGGTGCTTGTGTTGTTGGATCTATCATCTGCTTTCGACACACTTGACCACGACATACTACTAAACAGACTTCAACATAGGTATGGTATTACTGATAAAGCGCTGCAATGGTTCAATTCGTATATCAGAGGAAGATCACAATCCGTAACCATCAACACCACTACATCCAACAAGTGTCCACTTCATCATGGTGTCCAACAAGACTCAGTTCTTGGACCAGTCCTGTTCTCCATGTACTTCGCTCCAATAGAAGATGTGATCCTATCTCATGGTATTGACTGTATGCTTTACGCAGACGATACGCAGTTGTATATTTCTCTTAACTCATCTAACAAAGCCGACCGTCTGTCATCTCTTCAGCACTGTTTAAAAGACATTACAACATGGCTTAATGACAACAAGCTTGTCTGCAATCAACGAAAAACTGAGATGCTCCATTTTACATCTCGTTTTCGACAAAAAGACCAGGAGCAGCTTTCAATCAATCTCAACGGTATCGATATTCTACCCTGTGCTGAAACACAGAACCTTGGCATTGTCCTTGATAGTCAACTTCTAGTGAACCGTCATGTCAATAATATCTGTATATCTACCTCCATTGCCATCCGTAACATCGGCAAGATTCGGAAATACATTGGTCCAACCGAGACAGCGCGTCTAATCCATGCTTACGTCACATCCAAGCTCGACCATTGTAACTCTGTCTTGTATGGCTTACCAGATCATCAACTGTCAAAACTGATCCAGAATACTGCAGCCAGAGTTATAACAAGAACAAAACAATCTGAACATATACAACCACTTTTGTACAATCTACATTGGTTGCCAATTAAACAGCGCATTGTCTATAAAATCTTATTACTCATGTATAAAGTGCTTCATGGTCTCTGTCCTGACTACCTGAGGGAATTAATAGAAAGATACAGACCAGGACGTGCCCTTAGATCCTCAGGCCTTAACGTATTAACTGTTCCCTCTACCAATACTGCTTTCTACGGTGACACTGCGTTCTTAGTCGCAGCCCCAAAATTAGGGAACAGCTTGCCAGAAGAACTAAAAAACTCTGAAAAACTAGAAATTTTCAAAAAATCGCTAAAAACACATCTCTTTGTAAATACGTATTGTTAATTTTTCAACTTTCACTATTTTATCTATTTTATCAATTTTCTAATAACTAATTATCTATATATAAATAATATTATTAGGAATTTATTGTAAAGCGTTTCGAGAATTTTAGGAAGCGCTATAGAATACCATATTTATTATTATTATTATTATTATATTGGTCCTCTGGGAGGTTTCGCTTTCCGTATAGCATAAACAAGAGAATGATCAATAATGGAGCATTCCAAAACACCAGAATCAATGATTTTTCCTTGAACTGTCGTGAATATTAAGTCAATGAGCGTAGATGAATGTTCTACGATCCTAGTAGGAACTTTAATAAGCTGAATAAACTGATATATAGTGAATAGTTTGCATAGTTCCTTAATGTCTGTGGATTTTCTTTTGGCGAGTAGGTCACAGTTCAGATCACCGAATATTAGCGTTTCTTTTTCTTGAATGCTTGTGTAATCAAGGATAGTTTCGAAGTTTGCAATAAATTCAGCAACAGTATTCGGTGGTCGGTAGACTGATGATAGAAGCAGTTTACTTTTTGTTGGGAAAATAATTTCGAGCCACACGTATTCAACATTTGTCGATGTAATGTCATTTCTTTCAAGGACAGTATAATTTGATTTATAATAAATCGCTGTTGCTCAAAAAGTTACTATTTGGCGGAGGTGCCACTTCGCCACGTTCTATCTCACATTATCAACAAGGGTCAAACCTGCAATTACTGCAAAAAGAAAAGAACATTTCGTCCAGGTGTGCAGAAAAAAAATCAAATCTGGCCAACAAATACATGAAATTCGTTTGTTATCTAGTCTAGTTCTCATCGTGTAAATCCACTTTATTTGCAAGGATAAATCGGTTACAAACCACCTCAGGATATTACAGTGATAGCCCCACTACCAAATGAACATTTAGTTCACTTAGCATTAATTGCATGACAGGACAGCACCCAGTCAGATGTTTGTAATGTAAAGTGATGCTATAGTATCTCTTGTATTTGATTTGTATCTTTGATAGCATTATCAGTTCTACAGTTCAGAATATTGTAATCTCTCGCTAACCAGTATTAAAGCCAAGTGATCCTTCAAACAAGCGCATCTACCAACCTCTCATCCTCGGATGCGATAGAATTGTTATCCATACCATTTCCATTGCCTAGTAACAGGGAGCAGCCTCATCAAGCATCAATGGGAGAAATTGTAATAGCGAGTTTGGGTAAACTACAGCAACATGTTTAACTTCCCTCCAACAGAAATATTACAAGAAACCAAATCCATCAAAAGAATAAATATTGCTACTCCAAGTGCCATGCATGGCAGTCACAGCAACGTTTAAGACCAATGGAGCCCTAGCTGCCACAACTACTAATGCTACATTACCAAAATAACAACAAAGGTCAAAATCAAAATTTTAGTGCTTCTAACTTTTTCTTTCCCTGTACAGTTTGATGAAAACCATTTTTCCCTTTTTTGTGTGAGCCTTTTGAGAGCAATGAACCAAGATGCAGCGCTCCTAAAAACTGTTCTGTTAGGGTAGGAAGGGTGGACAAAAGGCATGTCACTAAGCGGCAATAACATGCATTCAAAACAAGCTATTTGCCATGTTTAATGTACACGAAGATGACAACGACAAATGAATACACTATAATAATTAGAGCTTCCAATTTTATTCAAATCAAGGTCTACTTAAACTTGACTTGCTCATCAATAATCTTCAAACAATTTCCAACTGGCTTATAAGAATGATTTGATCTTCATGAATAATGTTCTATTTATGTATGACGTTCACACCAATGCACTTCCACCTGTTTTTGGAAACGTTTTTAAGGACGTAACTCGAGTGCGTCAATATAATACAGGCTTAGCTAGTACGAAAGAAAACGCACTATATCCCCAAAATTCGAACCAATTTTGGGAAACATAATATTTGGTACTAGATCTGGAATTCTATAAAATAAAGTTTTAAAACCAAAGGTCACTGAAATTTTAAGGAACTCTTAAAAGGTAAATTTAAAGTAAATTTAGTTTGTTCCGCTTATTTGATGAGAGTAAATGGTTGGCAGGTTGGCAAATGATCAGGATATTGCAATTCTTACTGGAAATGCTGTAGGAAAAGTTAGATCATAGAACGTGCCATGAAATCGAATATTTGATGTTGTTGTTTTTGAGTGACCAGATGTGTTTGCTAAATTCTGTGAAGTTTTTGTGCTTGACGTAGCGGAAAGATGTGGTGTGGCTTCCGTATTTGTTTTCAAGTCGTTTTCTGTAAGTTCTATGTAAGCTTCGGTAATGTAGCTGTTGCATTGTGTAATGGGGGCTTAATAATCGACTGAGGATTGAAGGCAGTTGCAGTTGTGCAGGCACTTGTTCTTTAATGGACAATCGCATGTTTTTGTTTTGTGTCATTGTTGTCTTTCTTTGGACGTAAAATGCGCTTTTTATGCTTGTCAATGATCTGCTCAGTATTCTTCATGCAGATATAACAAATCTTAATGGTTTCAAAGTTGAAAATATTACCAAGGATGTGGTCCTTGGTGGAGTGTTTGTCAAGTGTGAGTAATATGTGTTCGATGTCCATAGTGACATCCTTACTAAATGAAGTGTTGTACCAGAGTATGTTGTTTATTTGTCCATTTTTGCTTTTGGTGTTTGTAGACAGTTTATATCAGAGAGTGTAATGGTATCTGCTTTCATCAAGAGCTTTTTGAAAAGAATGGGGACCTTTATCGCATAAGGTTTTCTCTGATGAAAGGCATGAAAGTCATTTGTTGATGCCGTAGATATGTTTTGTTGTGATCAGTGTTTGATGGCTTTCAGGTGTGTGTACTGTAGTTTGGTGTTTGACTTCCAATACGGTTGAAATTTGCTGTTGTTCAGATTGAAAGTGACATCCGGGAAGATGATGATTCTCTTGTTTGCTTTGGAGTCAATGCATAGTCAGTTAAGCATGAAGATTCTGCAAATTTCCTTCTTTATGTTTTCAGTATCTCAGTATCTCATTGCGGTGTTAATAATGCCGAGTCCTTCTTCTCTGTAAAGTCCTACGTTAATGTAAGGTTTTTTGACTTTGATAGAAGGAAACTTCCCACTAGCTGGTGTTTAAGCGCCACCGCATGGGCAGCTACGATGGAGCTGAAACGTCCAATCTAGTGGGAAGCTTACTTTCAATCTCAACAACGGATAAGAGTCTTATCCTGACAGAGATCCTGATAAATTTACAAAATACACCCCAGTCATTTTGTCATGAGATTGGGACGGGTTCACCGGACATTTTGTTCAGCGGCTGCGCGCGTAAATATAGAAAATTAAAGATGGCCGTCGAATTGTTATTGAAGGGGGAATGCTTTTTTTATGTGGATTTTTTACACGATTCAGGCTCAAATTCAACTACTATTTACAAAATAAAGGTTTATGTAGCCTAAAGTTGTGATTTCACGTGTTTCGTTGCCGGAAGATCTAATATAAGGGGCTCAATTAAGGTAAGCATTTCACATTAATATTGCTCAAATCCGTGAATTAAATTCGTTTTCATTTTTTTTGTGTTTCTTTTGACTGGCTAAGTTATGTTTTCTTGTTGCAGATAAATGGCAAATGAAATTCAACAGCTAATTCAGCTAGCATTGTTGGTGCTAGACAGAGAGGTTGGTTTTCAACGAAAAACATAAAATTAAAACTGCATTATAGCTAATAATAGATTGTAAAATGATAAAACTCTCACTTTGACTTTCTTGCAAATGCATTTTATGAAAAAGAGAACTCTATCAAACCAGTTATTTATTGTTACTGGTTTGACATATGAATTTAGTATTTTTGAATTTAATGATTTATTATCTATAATGCAAATAAGATGAACATAAACTGTAATAAATCAAATGTCTGAATAAAAGAGTTGTTTCAAAATTTATCCCATGTTTCTCTACTCTACGTGCAGAGCCACTTTCAAAAGTGGCTCTGCACGCAGAGTAGTCTGTCGCCAGTGCAACAAAAAATACACAATAATACAATTAAAACAATCAGACATGTTGCATCATATCATTATTTGTATTAAACAGAATTATTGTATGAAAATAATACAAACAAATCAGAGAAACATTACTCTGCGTGCAGAGCCACTTTTCTCCCCCTCTGAAAAAGCGAAGAGAAAAGTACCTCTGCCGGCGCCCAACTGTTACATCCAAACTTTAGGATGTAAACATTATGGGCTATATCATCGAGAAACTGGTTAAAACCGGATTTCCGGCCTACATCGTGCTACGTAATCCTCGCGCATGCTCAACAGGATTATAATCGGACGCCGGCAGAGCTATTTTTCTCTTCGCTTTTTCGGCGTGGGAGAAAAGTGGCTCTGCACGCAGAGTAGCAACAGACAAACTAAAAATTACAAAGGAATATGATAAAGTAAATAGGGTGATTGACACGAAATCTCAAATGACAATTATTCCTTTTGAGTTGTGAGGTAAAAGTGCTTTCTTACTTGATGAAAAAAACAATCAAAGGAATAAAATTCAATATAAAGCTGATCAACTACATTCCATAACATGTATTTTGTCATCAAGTTTCCCTTAATCATTTTCTACTCAAAACAGACATTGTATTTTTATCATTCGTTTTTCAAAATCAATTTCAAATTTGAATTTGATTAATTAAATCCAGTTTTATATATCAGTTTGGACAAGAAATCAAAGAGATTAGCATGGGTAATTACAATGCATCATATGTAGCTTGGCAACTTGGGTGAGTGCACAACAAAAAAAGCACCTCTAATGTGCAGTATATTGATTGTCAAATAGAATTGCAAATAACTTGTACAAATAAAAATCTGCATATGCACAATACAATTTCAAAACTAGTCTGATTGTGTGGTTTAATCTCATGAGGTTGGCTCAAGTTGATGATTCAAACTAGATTGTCTTTTTTATAAATATAAAGAATATGTGCTTAAAAGAGCAATTATTGAACTGACCTATCACAAAACAATGTGATTTGTTGTTGTCTCCAGTCAATTATTTTACTTTTCCAATAATTGTATATTATTACTCAGGGCCTGCATATGATAATGAAGTGATCATGTTCTTAAAATTATACCAACAATGTTTTTGAATATTATTGTTGTTTTTTTCTTTTGCTTTATCAAAGATACAAATCATTTGCTTTGAGCAAAAGTTTTACTGTTTACTTCTATTGTAATGATTGTTGTCCAGGTGTAGTTTTGTCTTGCATATGTCAATTCATTATGTACAAAACATGCAAAACAACACAACAATCACTGCTAACAACAAACAACAATACTTTTGCCTTAAAGCAATGATCAGTATCATAGATAAATTAAAACAAAGCAATACAGTGCAACAATGAGGTTTGCTCTCATGAGTGAGGTTGGCTCAAATATTGATGATTCAAATTATTCTGCCTTTTTTTACAATCGAAGGAAAATTTGTTCAATAGAACAATCATTGAACTCAGCTTTCACAACACAATGTGATTTGTTGTTGGCTCTAGCCAATTATTTGCATCTGCTCTCTGCATCAACAAACAATAATTTACATGCTTGTCACTAACAAATCATAATATTATATTCAGCCTTGTCCAATAAATACATATTATTACTCTGCACATGATGACAATCATAAAATAAAAATGATACCAATAATATTTTTTGCACATAATTGTTTTCTTTGTTTTGCTTTATCTAAGATAAAAATCATTTCCTTTGAGCAAAAATTTCACTGTTTACTGTTATTGTAGTGCTTGTTGTCCAGGTGTAATTTTGTCTTGCATATATAATTTTCAAAACAACAACAACAACAACCACTGCCAACAACAAACAATAATACTTTTGCTGAAAAGCAATGATCAGTATTTTAGATAAAGCAAAACAAACAAATCAATACAATGCAAAAATTATGTTTTGTATGTTTTCCCTTTGAAAGGTGTATGAAGTTGTGCATTAACAAAATGAACAATAATAAAACTCAAGATTGTAAATCATTTCGCTTTACTTTAATTGTAAATCACACATAAACAATTAACATAAGAAAATTTATATTTTACAAATTAATTGAAATTGAAAAACCCAATTGTCTTTGCAAAGGATATTTTTTTGGTCACATTTTCAACGCGTGTGATTACACCGCACGTAAACAAAATTTGACATTTAAATCAATTTACCTTGAATTTTAATTCCATTGGGATTATCATCGACATTAAAAAATACCAATTCCTCTCTGCTTGAATTCCCTTCTTCGGCTTTTAGTAGTTAAGAAAAACATTGATCAAATCTTTGCTTGATCAACTCCATTCTTTGCATCTTCAACAACATTCGTGATTATTGTTTATTTGACCGTTTAAAGGACCTTTTCCATCGAAAATTGGCCAAAATCAGTTAACTTTAGACTTTAAATACCGCGCTCCAAGGACAAAAATCAAAAAAATAAAAAGAACACGTTTTCAATGGTTCATCTGAGATCACTGTGAGCTTTAGTTTGACTATTAAAATAAAACACACGAGAAAAAAAAAACAAGGCTCAAAATCAGTCCTTCGGAAAGAAAAAGTATTTTTCGAAAAAAAGTGCTGCATAATACGATCAATAAAAAATACTTTTGTTCATAAAAATACACAAAATTTGGTATCAAAATGCAGGAAATTTCCAGCCGCTGACATTGCCGTCAATCAATAGGTGATCGGAATTATAGCGACGACCTTACGACTCTCTGAAAATATGTCATTCAGTCATCGTTCAATTCGCCCTCAGTCTCCCTAAAAATGTCTTGCGTCCAAAATGGCGACCAGCCAAATTTACCCCGACCAATCGTGCGTAAAAAATAGCTGGCGTGATAACCGGCTTAAACTTGGCTTAGTAACAGAAATAATAACAAATGTGGTGGACCTTCCTACCAATGGATTTGATGTTGGAATATCGAGCGGCTTGAATGTTGGATATTATCAAATCTGCAAATTTTTAATTGACGATGTCGAGTTCAAGAAACAACTATCTGTTGAGAAACCTATTGTAAAGGGCTATAATTTTTACAAATTAGGCAAGGTGCTTGGAGTCTATACCAAACAAGAAGGTAGAATATGTTATGTCAAAAGACATGGTATGCTACTTGTGGACCAGTCTACACTGTCAAAATTGTTATGAAAGTAAATTCGCAGATTGAAAAAGCTGTGTCGTTGCCCAGCAGGCAATGATGGTCGCTGTAACCATTTGGCTGCTACTTTATTTGCAATAGAGGATGCCTGGAAGAAAGCAGATAATGCAAAGAATGATCAGAGTCATCAAAACCCTGTAGATGGAACATTCCAAAAAAGAGAAAGCAAGAAGCTATACAATTCAGTCTGTAAAGTTTGTCAAGCATGCTTGGGGTAAGAAAGAAAAGGAATGTAAATCAACAGCTACTGCCACAGCTAATGAGAATGATCAAAACTCAAGCACTGATTCAGGAACATGATGCTTCCACGCTACGGCACCGATGACTGCCTAATTTTTTAGTGATCCACAATTTTTTCGATTTTCTACTCTCTCTTTGCATATTTCAAGCTCCAGCCTTCAACTCATCGAACATGATTCACTACTCAAGACAATTCTTGCTTTCCTTTTGTATTTGGTGGAAAGAAACGACATTACGCGGCTTTCAAACTTCCTGCGAACGATCGAGTGCAAAACTCTGCAACCCGCTGTCTTCTACCATTTGGCACACACTTAAACAACTCAAGATCTTAAGACCTCTAAGAGGAAAGAGAAGTGGCCGGCCTAAAGCTCCAAATACTTCAATCTTTAATGGAACTATCACATTTAACTTTCAAGAAATTATCACTCAACATCAAGTAACTCAAAATTTGCATAACCATTCGACCGAAATTTATACCATTGTCACACACTGTGCGCACAATCATCCGTCACACTATTCTTTCACCGGAGTAAACAAAAGCAATCTGACCCACATAAAGACTATCCCGAAGCCATTCTAAGATTTAAAAGTGATAACATTCAACTTTATCATGTGACAGTAAAATGCACTCTGTGGAGTCAATTCCTGACCAATGTTGTGGTTACAAAACACAGAACAGATGTATGTATGCAAAAAGCTGTCTAAAAAGATGGTTTCAAAGGCACATTTTGACTTACAAGCACAATACAGTTGGAATACTACTACTTCTACTACTGTTATCACTTGGAATAACATCTTTGAAAACCCTTGCCTGAGAGTGAAAAAGTATTCCATCTATAATTCAATTTAATTCTAAGGAGGGAAATTCAATGGAGTTTGCCTACCTTGACCTTTATGAAAAAATTGCAACAGCCTTATACAACAAACAATATGCAATATTTTTGGACTTATCTATAGCTTTCAAAATTATAAATCATGATGCTATTTCAGAAACTTTATGATATTCAAGGATTACCTTTGGACTAGTTACAAAGCTATCTTTGTAATAGAAAACAGTTTGCTGATTTCAAGAAGTTGTATGTGGAATTCCAGAAGGGTCAACATTAGGACCATTACCATTTTGGATATACATTAATTATAGCGGAGCTCCGCACGGGCCGAAGGCCCGCGCAATCGGAGCACCATAATTAAGAAAATATGGTAAAACATCGAGCTCATTTTAGATCGACCACAGGAAGCCCGGAATTCCAAATTCCGTACAACGTCCGTCCGTGTACTGCCACGCAAAGTCGCTGACCAGTCTTTTTAGTGAACACACAAAAAAACAAATCAAAATATCTTTTTTTGCAGTTAATATTTACTGAAAACTTTCTAAAAATCTTATTTCTACTTTGGGTAACGAAGAAAATGGTTAAGCTAAGCTGCTGCTAAAAGAGTTTTGACTGAGAAAGAGAAACAAAGACACCGAACTGAAAAACGAAAAAGAACTTACTATTACACGAACTGAAAAGCCTCACAATATTTTCACTGACAAAGTGGGTAAAAGTCTCGTAAGTCGGTAACGATAATGTGAAGTCATGTAGAGCGCTGTTAAAATCCAAAAATGGAGATTTTACAAGTTGATAGTTCTATTTTCTTTTCTGGAAGAGTTTATTTGACAAGTTTGCATTATTATGCAAGATGGTAAAAAGACCATATTCTTCGAGTTCGTGGATTCTTTGTGGCATTTTTTAATCATTACTAATCGACTAATCTACTTTGAAAAGTAAATACGACGACGACAAAAAGTTCATAAAAATAAAAACAAAACAAACGTGCATTTGCAGCAATTCAAAAGAGGTGAAAAGCAAGACGAACACGACTCACGAAGATGATTTGACTCTGTTCATTCATCAATTTTTACGGGCAATTCAGAACACGGAGAGCTTTAGGATCAATGCAGATTTATCAACTATTCACAACGAAAAATAACTTTTCATACAAGATGTTTGTCAACAAAGTAGGACTGCCAGTTCAGGGAGTGGATGGAAATGCAAATTTAGTACAATGTGTGATCGAGCAACACGGAGCTTGCCATCACCGTTCAGTTGAACTGTGTAAACGTTTTAGAGGCGGTGGAAATGGTTTTTGCCACTTTTAAAAATCTAAAAACATGAACAAGCTTATTGTAATCAGAACTGAGGACAAAAAGTTCAGTGGAAAAGTGACAGTACAGGACAAGAAACTTGGCGCCGGTATGTTTACATTTTTTGACGATATTTAAGGAATTTCTTTTTTACCATCCACATGAAAGCAGTTTGCAATAATTATATTTACTTGTTTTTGTAAGATATTTATCCATCGTTGATATGTTTATGTGTCTTGTAATTCTTTGATTTGTTATTGAAAATAAAACGCTTGTATGAATTCGTCAGTGTACTTACTTATCTACCAGTTAAAATTTCAATACTTCATACTAGC